>JACVVK020000103.1:622500-707500 GCA_018292915.2 Batillaria attramentaria | reverse complement strand
TAACATTTCTGTTTTCAGTAGAGGCTACTAACGCGCCTACAAGTAAAGAGGAATGATCTTTCTCAGGAAATTGTGGGTTGGGAATTTGCACTTTTTCATGACCAATTGCAGTCTTCTACTCTACATCCTAGAGATCAATCATATCTATCTGAAACAGGTCAGAAAAATGCTCTATGAGCACAAAGACAAAGCTGAAGCAGATGTTATCCTCAAAAAGAAACTCCGCATATTTGTCATGACGCGACCTGAGCACACAATAGATGACAAATACTTTGAGCGGAGGCTGCACAAGTGGCGGAGCCGTGCCAAGCTGAAGGATTCAGAACGTAACTGGGGTTATCCACGACCTCCCACCCTGCCGCCTGTAGCTCCAATGACTGACAAGAAGCTGTGCCTTGTGCTAGATGAGACTGGGGTCAATGGGAAAGGCCTTGAAGCGTTCTTTAATCAGGTAATCTGTCCTGTTGTTGTTGGCGGGTCGGTACGTAGGTATTTAAAAAGAAATAATTTCTAGATATAAGGAGGACCGTAAAATGAACAATCTCGTTGGGTTTTTGTTTTTTCCTTGTCGAGTGTGATTGTTTGTTTGGTTTGGAATGGTTGTTGTTGCTACCGTAATTGCAGGCAGTATTAAATGTTTTGCCGCTACTTATAGTCTTTGCCAGCGCCAGGGGTGGCCCTCCTGGGATTCTAATCTAGGCAGTTCACATTACTCTAGGAACCGATGGACACAATTAAATGGTTTTGGTTGTCAAGGTGTCTCGTGTCTAAACGCCAAAGAGAAAATGAATTTACAAGTGGCGAGTTCACTGCATTTGCGCACCGTTCGCTGAAAGCAATATAATTATACTTACAGATCGCAGTGTGCCACATGGAGGCTTGCTTCACATCAGCAGAATTCACTGCTGGCCTAAGTGTGTGGTCTGCGTCGTCAGAGATGTGTGGACGCCCAGTTTATGCCAGGGATCCACATAAACCCAGGACTGAGAAGCAGTTTGGAATCTGCTGGAAGCTGTCTATGCCACTCAGATGTCCGCCGACGATCCAACGTACGCTGATGCTGGTTCAGCCGTGCTTGGATTTGAAAAATGTCTTTGCTTATGAGAAAGTGGGTGTTTTTTTTCCTGGAGAGGTTGTTAATTTTATTATTAGTTGTCAACTGATACAGAGGCTTATCGTCGTATTGCCTTCACAAACCGTTCCTTCTAACTTCCGCTTATGCTATTACATTATCAATATGCTAATACTTTTCAAAAGCCACGGTGTAACTGCTTGAATTACATAACATATGGTATGCCTTAATAATATTTTAAAAGATTTAAAGCAGAGTCAGTGTGTTCTTACATGGGCATCTGCTTTTTCTTTTGCTTGTTTTTAATGTGTGCATAGATTATGTAAGATGTCTCTCGCTTTCGTTTTCACTGAAAACAATTCTGTTTGTTATTGCCGTGTTACCCGGTCTGATTTGAAACACTTTAGGTCTGTTACACAGAATAATCGAGCTCTCAGCTTTAGTGATGTTTGTTCTGTCATTTTGCAGGACAGCATTTTGCCACATCCAATTGATCCAGCAATTGCTGCTTCTGAATCCAAGTTCCAGTACCATGCTGACGGCCTTCCGGTGCATCTGATCGCCCATGGCAGTCACAAGAAAGCGGATCAAGACATCTGGTTCTGTGCGGAGTGCGGGGCCCATCTCGCCGAGTTTCTCAAGGGCACACTCAGAATTGGTGGGGCAGATGTGTTTATAGGGATTACATGTACCGTGTCGACCTTAAGCTGTAGCCTCGCTCCTGGTTTAGTGTTGCTTCTCAGTGTGTCCGTCGACCCCTACCCAACTCCAACAGCCCCCCTCCCCCCCCCACCCCCTCAACTCTCCCCACCCCCACCCCCGCCCCCACCTCCACCTGTTGGTCAAACTTACATGTATATGAGCAACACCTCCCCCCCCCCCCAACATAAAAAGAAAAGAAAACAAAAGAAACAAAAACAAAAAAGACTAAACCCTGAAGTCTGCACAAGTTTTTCCAGCCTATTAATTAATTTTGACGTCATGTGGCGGAAGTTTAGCCACACGAAATTTAAAGTCGCCCTACGGTGTGCGATTGAAGGAACAGTTTCCGAGGGTAGACCTTCACTCTTTCATGTATCAGTATAAAATGAAGAAAACTTGCGATCTGTTTGGACACTAGGGTTTTGGTCGCTCCTCAAAGGGCTGTGGCGGTTTTCGTACATGTCTGTCTTCACTCCAAAACTTAAAATTAAAAAGGGAACAGATCGACTTGCCTCCATTACAGTTTGCTTTCTGCGGCACAACAAGAATCGTGACAAACGTCTTCAGCTGTTTTGTTCTTCGCTTGTTTTGACACCTCATTTGTAGTAACTGAACGACACCACTTCCGGAACGTCCATATAGACAATAACAAAAGCGTACGTAGATTTGTTTTCTCCGAGCTTCTCCACGCGTGCTGCGCGTGTTTGCGAAAATAAACACGCACCGATTAATCTGTTCTCCTTGCAAAGAAGAGTCTGTTTTATACAAACCACATGTACATTAAGCATGTGTGTTGCAAGACTTATTTGCGGTAGTGATGTAAATGCTTATTGCAGGTGACACACAGCCGGTGGTGACTGATCTACCCCTTCTGTTCAAAGACGTTCTGATTGTAGCCACACACAAAGCCTTTGACAAGTCTCTCCCGATTGGTGGCTTCTTTCTTTCCATGCACAAACGAGGCTTGAAGGTGGCTGTCAATACCATCAGAGAGGAAGGTGGGCACCGCAACTTTCATTCGTGTTACTTTAGACAACAACAGCACATATCTCCTCCTCCTCGCCGCCCCCCCCCCCCCCAACCACCACCTCCACCTGGACTGCCTTTTTTTTTTCATCTCCTGAGTTCTCTTTCAAAATATTTGCAGACTTGTCCACCCAGATTTTGTCCGGAACCACACTGTGACATCGCCAAAGTTTGGTTTTCGTTCACTGGGCCGTGCACAAAGAACTAATCACTTAAATAAAAGCATCAAAACTCTGCTGAATACTTTCTTTTAGAGTTGTTGTCCCTCTTTTCTATCTGCAAAGGCGATGCTGCCTTGTCACCAGAGGACATCATTCTTGTTGCCAACATCACGGCAATCCACGGTCTGGAGCGAGCTGTTGTGGTGGTCATCCCTGAACATCCTAACCAAGTGACAGGTGACACTACGGGCGGGAAGAGTGATGTGGCGATGGAGGTGCAAGGATGCCAGGCCCAACTCCATTCCAGTGCCGCCGTTGCCCTTGAAGACAAACTCACCACACAGACATCCGGAGAGAAGGCAGATGTAGAAATGGTGGAGTACCAAGACCACAGTAATTCCAGTGAAGAGAAACATCCGCGCGCAGAGCTGCAGCACGTGGAATGCTGGGCAGACTCAGGGCGAATACAAACCGTACAGAGTACATCAGTCGAAGGAGACGGAGAGAGCATGCTAGTACGTGAAGAATCTTCTGGTCAGTCTGCAGACACTGAGTCCGGAAGTGAAAGACGAATTGAAGCGGCACTGCAGACTCTAACAGAAGAAGCCAGGAAAGACGTGTTCTACATCGGATCTCGTGCTGTCTGTCAGTTGATACTAGTACACTTTGGGAGACATTAAACGCTAGAACATGTATGAACTGTTGACCATAAACCAAAGCGGAAAGCCGCCAACAGTTTTGTCATCAGCTGAGTGCTAGTGATGAACTCAGCATGGACTGCAGTTGGCTTGATGACTTCTCCTTCTGCCTAGAAGAGGTGGGTTGCAAGCCGGTTCGAGAGGTCTGTTCTTTTTCGTCTGGGCACCTGGTGTAGATCAGTTCCTGCACCAACATTTGTGGTCTTCACTATAAGCAGATCTTCGGTGTATGTGTAAATCCAGTTATGGAATGGGGCAGATTTCGCTGCTCGATTTTGCGTAAAAAAAATCTGAGGTAGGGGTGGTTTTGTATATAATGCCGACTATCTATGAAAAGACTGCTTCAAATTACTCATCCCGGCGTTGTTGTGAAGTGTGACAACTGCACATACAGCGGGAATTACTGCACTGTTATTTCTTGAATATTAAGAATAACAGTGATTTTAGCTAAACATAAGTCCACGTTTCACCAGCCCTCTATAATTATTTTCAAGATTTTTTGTAAAAATTAATTCGGCCAGGGAAGTCACAACAGTGACAGGGAAATCGCAAGACATGAACAAGCATCTTCTGTCACACCACCTGCGTAAGGTTGGCGTCAAATGTTTGCTTTGCAGACAATATATGTAAATATCGTCGCTACCTCCGACATCTTACCAGCCCTCTAGATCGTCCAGGTTTCATGTAAAAATTAATTCAGTCGGGGACGTCACAACACAAACATTAGGCCTAAATAGGCAATTGACCCTATTGGGCACGACAAACACACGTTTCTGTTTCCATTCTACCAGTCTTTGCATGTCCTCTCGTCTTCTAATGAAAGTGCTTAAATCTTGTAGGTTGCAGTGAAAAAGGGCGTATACGGTGCCGAGGCAGGCAACAATATTATATTTCAGTTTGCACGTTAACTGGCTTTGACATGTGTAAATAGCCTGCTCCTGCTTTTCTTGCGGGTCAACAGTAGCTATATTGTATTATTTGCATGTACAGAACTTTTATGCAAGTTTGAATATGGTGAGCAGAGAGTGCATGATATTGCATACACTTGCTCAGATATCGGCTAGAGATGGCTGATGACTTTGTAACAGTAACAACAGTACCAAATGTGAAAAATACCTTTGGTTTAAATAAGATAAGATAATCAGTACATGTGTGCCTTGGGCGTTAATTGCAAGAAATAATCCGGACGAAATAAAGAAGATTGGGCCCCTTTTTGAGGAGGATACAAGTGAATTCAGTGTCCCTAACATGTTCGGGGTGGTCGCTGATTATGTTATCTCAACAGAGTTGTTTGATTTTCACACTTACCCATAAATCATCCATACATCATTGCCATTGAGCCATCGCTTTATTTTCAAACTCTAGCCGAACCCGTTTACGCCACCCTGGCCTTTCCTCGTCGTTTTAGTGTATAGTGCATGTGGCAGTCCAGTCGCCAAATCTTCTCACTGTGATTTTGTTCTTATTCATTGAAAACAGATGTTTGTAAACTTGCTACCTGACCTTATATGGATATGGTATTTTCATGTGATGTGATCTGAAATGGTTCACGACCTCGGCATAAGTGAAATTTTGATGAAAATGTGCGTTGACAAAAAATAAACTATCATACTGAGCCTGAAATATACCTCCCGAGAACCTCAAGTGACAATGATGTCCAATGCATTGGCTGCCAGTGAAGGCTAGAATTGAATACAAGGTCGCAACTCTATGCTACCGCACTCTGCAGTCTAACACACCTTCATACCTTGCTGAGCTCCTCACTCCATACATCCCTACCCGATCCCTGCGCTCCCAGGAAGCAGGGCACCTCTGTGTCCCTCGCTTTAATCTAAGCAGTTTCGGGAAGCGCTCTTTTTCTTACTCTGGTCCTGCCACATGGAACACTTTACCAAAGCCCCTCAGAGATTGCCCAACATTGTCGTCTTTTAAATCCAAACTTAAGACACACTTGTTTTTAAAGTATCTGGACTGATCTGCGCAATTCATACTTTTGAGCTGTGATCTCAAAATGCGCAATGGGTGGCATCGTATGCAAGTCTTATAGTGTCAGTCTTTCTTTTAGCTCCTTACCACTGCTGTCTTTTAGGTTTTATCTGTCTCATTTTAATCTGTTCTTTTGTTTTGGGTTTTATCACTGGCACTTGTTCTTGGTTTTTTATCTTGGTCTCTGCCTTTTTCTTTTTTTTTCAGCTGTGTGTGTGTGTGTGTGTGTGTGTGTGTGCGTGTGTGTGTGTGTGTGTGTGTGTGTGCCTTTTTTTTTCTTTTTCTTTTTCTTACGCAGTGTACATTGAGTTGAGTGAATGGGGTTTTTGTGCTTTTTTAGGTTTTAGATTGTAAGGCGCCTAGAGCTCGTTCCACGGGAATAGGCGCCCTATAAATATTATTATTATTATTATGTAATCTTGTTCAGTAATTGACGTGTACTTCTTCAACCTTCATGAGGCAGTGGGGAAAAGTGACAACAGTGAATGACTTCAAAGTGTTCTTTTGGAATAGTTTCATTCTTTGAAGGGCTCAGCTGAGTTGTCAGGTTTCCAGAAAAGCAGTGAAAATACCGATTTAGGCTGGTTTCAGAGAACATTGGCTATTATAAAATGTATTGGTTCACGACTTCCTGGATAACCTTTTCTCTGCAACAAGTCTACAAAGGCTGCTGCATAAAAAGTTACCGTCGAGAATCGTTCGCGGCTGAGAACCAAACGCACTATATCATGTGTAATTTTGTTATTCCTTTAGAATTTTGAACATAACATTCTTCTGGTTGTGGTTGTAAATGTACATCTACCGTTCTTCTGAAGGCGACGCAATATATAGACACTGAATAATTCTAAATTGTTATTGTATGTTATTGTTGTGGCGGTGGTCGTGGTGGAAGTACTGATGTGATCATGGGGATTATTGCAAATGGACAGAGAGAAGAGCCGATGTTATTCATCCCCCCCCCCCTCTTTTTTTTTAAATACACAAGTGCACGTTTCATTTTTTTTTTAAATCATGTCTTGACTTCTGACTTGCCATTGATTGGAGCGTTAAACATATATTTTTTTCTTTGTTTCTCTCAAGGTAGTCAGTTGTAAATCATAATCCGGTTTTAGAAGACAGTCGAAAACACACGGTCATTCGTCGTATCTTCCGGCGTCCGGCTGATGCCGATCGACAACTATCATACAGTGTGTGGTCAGAATGAAATTGAATAAGGAGATTTTTTTTTATCATAATTATTTTCTTCTAAGTACTGTGCAACAACCATGATGTGTAATAAATTGCTGTGTACATCAAGAATAGTGATTATGTCATTGCCTTGCATTTGCCACTCAAATAAGCGATGATGAATTCATCAAGAATGTTTGCTTAAGTGTCGCAGCTGCAGCGCAGGAGAATAATTGCAAAGGAATAAGACACGGTATGAAAACCAACAACAGCAACAGCAGCAACAACAACAACAAAACCCCGAAAGTTAAAACAACAACAACAACAAAAACTTGAGATTGATTCTTTGAGTTCAAGTCTGGCCGAGACTGAATCACAGATACACTCATGCACTAGCGCATCACCCCCACCACCCCCCCCCCCTTCCTCCCCCCTGACTGATTTTTGACAACTTTCTTTTTTCAAGCAGGCTGAGTGACCGGCTGGTCGCGACACTGACTGAGCCGTCAGTATATTCGGCCGGTAGCGCACTAATTACAGCAACTGACAAAACCCGGCACGGAATCGGGCAAGCACACTTTGTATGTAGCGGCAGTGCGCCGACAATGGTACCTTTTTTTTTTTTTTCGGCAAAGAGATTCAGTTGCTCTGACTAGACTCAAGTCAGATGCGGCTGTGCCGGCCACACCAGGCCATTCCGGCATGGGTCACTCATCAGCCCCGTCCTCGCAGCTGCTACTAATCATGACGGTCGCCGCACGGTTCCCAAGTAGGCTACTGGAAACTGAAAGACCTACTATCGAGAGAGGTAAAAACGGGGAAATAACCACTCACAAATGATTGTGTGTGTTGGTGTGTGTAAAGGCGGGGCTGGTCATTACTGAATTGCTGAGACTCGGCAGTTCCCTTGGGCTGGGCGGCAATGCCGGCCGAAGCCGGGCCTGGTGGTGACCGGCAACCTTGACCTGAATATGCTTGACTGACATAATAATAATAATAATAATAATTAATAATGAGTATTGCATAGGCGATTTACCCAATTTCATGAATCGGCTCAAAGCGCCACGAACTGAACCCAACACGCACGCTCACGTGAATCACACGCATTCTTTCACACACTGGACATAACTGAACACATCAGCCCGCGGTTACCGCACTGGAAATCACGTCAGTGGTGCGAAGGGTCAGCTCAGCCGGCAATTTAAATTTCGGAACTTAGAGCTTGATTGCATTTTTTTTTTTTTAATTTGGTGAGCGTTTCCAAAGCAGACGTGGAGGAAGCCGGAGTACCCGGGATCGGCCCGAATGTGCCACATACGACTCGGAAGGAAAAATTCTTTGCGCCGCCGGAACCCCTGACCCAGTCTAGCATTGTTGGTGACAAGTCTCTTAACCACTAGACCACCGACGGCCCATGGCTGCAAGCCGGCCTGGCGGTTTGAGTTTAGTTTATATTAGAGTTAGTAACCAAGGTTGACGGATTTTTATTGTTGGTAACTCAGTTTGAATGCGGAGTGTTCAACTCAGTGATGACTAACCTGTAGGTGAACTCAATGATGAGGTTTCCGACGCAGCGGCCGGCCGGTTAGAGGCCTCGGAGTGGGTACTGGCATATTTTTTTTATTTTTGTTTTCACCTTAATTAACATTGTAGTTATTTCCACGTTTGCATTCCACTCTCACAGTCTATACTCTCTATAGTTTGCCTTGTTCTTTGAGTGTTTTTCGGTTGTTTTCGGTAATTAGTAAGACCCGCTCTACGTTCGATGTGAACGGGAATTCCCACTGCTTGAACTACCCCGCAGCCACAGCCGGTGTCGCTGAGTATTAAACACCCACATCTTGAGCTCCCCATTGCCATGCTAGTATAATAATTATAATGATTGTGATTATGACTTTAGTGTCTATTTTCTTCGACTTATTTTGCATTTTGTTCACAGTGGTGTTAAAGTGTGTGTATTTCTGTGTGTAAATATAAGTATACTTCATATTTCATGATGTCAGTAAATGTAGTCCCACTGCCAGATAATTATCTATTCTCCGAAATGCCTAAATCATAAGGCGTTTCTCCCCAAGTGTTCCCGTGTTTTAAAAAACCCGCATGGTGAACAAACAATTGTCAAAAACACCGACTCACCCATGCACGTACGGTTGGCATGGAGGAGGGGGTGATAAATTCCTTTGGGTATGTATTAGTTCACACACACCGGCCGGAGCACAAAACAAGATGGTTGACTAGTTGAAACGCGTCATCTGGGATACCAGCGCAAGGTGTGTAAATGAGGTAGCACGGACGTGTAATCAGTTCTTTCGATTGCAAAGACATTCATGCGCATGAAGTATCAGCACCATGAAGTCATTAACCACAGCACTGTTGGTTTTGAGTAAGGTGACACTCGATTTCACAAGCACTGGGTTGGTCTACCGGCCGCCCCTCCGCTTGCCCTTGGGCATTTGTGGAGGGCTTATCGTCTTCGCTGGGCGCTGGAACTTCGTGTAAACATCTGACAACCTTGTTTTAAAAAAAAAAAAAATGAGAGCAGCGTTTGGACCTGTTAGTGTGGCAATTGGTGCAAAGTTGGTTGAAACCAATTTCTTCCTTTGCATTCTATATCGACATTTTACTTCCTCATTCCAGTCAGTTTCTTTGTTTTGTCACCAGTGTTTCGAAGACTTCAGCGGCTATGCTGACAGCTGATCATGAGTTATGGAAGTATAGTAGGAATTGCAATGTGTATTTTAAACATGCGTATGGCATTGCCACTACAGTCTAAGTGAAGAATTGAACAGCTTGAGCATCCAGCCATGCTCCAATTTCACACATGTATAGCCTTATACTGATTTTTTTTCCCTTACTTTTTTTCAGGGGGTGCTGTTCATCATGGCAGAGAACAGTAAGCCTGAGATTGAGAAAGATGAGGATCAAGATTCTGAAGAGGAAAAAAGTGACAAAATTACAACAAGAGATGTGGCTCCTGTGAGTGATACTGTACAACGCTTTCCGCTATTATACTAGCTTACATCACATAATTATATTCGCTATCTTATGTTAGTAATACATGTATTACAGTTAGCATATGTAGATATTCCTTCTAGTGTGAATAGGTCCTGCTATTTCAACTCTGGAAGCATTAAAATGCAAGGGGAAGTTTTTGTTGTTGAAAAAAAAAAAAGCAGGCACGCATGTTCATGCAGTTCTTGATCAGTCAGAACTTTTGATCTTTTTTGTAAAAGCGTTAAAACTGGCGCTGCGAAAATGACTTTTAATTTCATCAGTTTGCAGGGTTTTAGTTGTACATTTTACAGCCTTATTTTCACTACATCAACATAGCTATAACACAGCTATACTCAACGTGGACATTGCACTTGCTGTTCATTGTTTCAGATGTTTGGCTCATTGCTGACAGTTGCTCAAGCAAACTGCTACACCAGAGCGCGTCTGACAAGTAACTGGTGGCACATTATACGAAAATGGTACCCTGACATGCACCACACAACCTATTGTGTTCCTCCAGTGCACTTCTATCATGTCACGTACAAGCCAAAGGAAGAGCAGCCAATACACGAAGAACCATATGAGAGATTTGGCATGAGGATGTTACTGCCAATACCATACTCTGATGTGGTAGATGATGAGGCACAACAAAGAGTTCTCCAGACATTTCTGACCTTTGCAAAAAAGAAAAACTTCCTTTTCTTCATACTGTCAAATGTGGAGTTCCAGAACTACCTGAACAAAACTTATGATGTGGACCCTGGGGTTACAGACCTTCCTAAGCTGACAAACAATGATGAGGGGGAAGTAGATGTGCTGGTCATTGACAAGAGTAAAGGAATCTTCGTGCTTGAGATCAAAGGAACTGGATACCGATCAGACTTCACCATAGCGGTTTGCCACACTTCTTCTGATTTTTTAAGTTAGGTTAGGTTAGGAGAAACTACCTCAGTTGGTGTGGTATACTGTACAAACCAACTTAAATGACAGCTAACCCATTTCTACCAAGTAAGTTATGCAAGAATCTATTTCCCTGCCCAGGTAAGTCTTAGTACAGAAGGCTGGAAGCTCAATATAAAAGGCATTGTGTGTTCACTGAGCACTAAAACTGAAAAAAGAAAGCAAGCTTGAATTGGAATGATACCACCTTAACACACAAGAAGAAATGGTGACAAGAAAGATGCAGTGGGGTGAGATCTTGGAAAAACCAGGAATCCCCATGTGCAGCAGAAACTGTATTTATTTTGAATTCAAAGATAAATTAATCTTTTCTTTATGCACAGGACTGCATGAATCCACTCATAAAGATCACCAAACAACTTCCAAAAGATGCTCGTGTGGTGAAGAAAGTGTTGTCTGATCTTGATCCGCAGCAGAAGATCAAGATTCGAAAAGGTGGGAATTAAAATATGACCTTTTCCACTATGTTTGCTTTTTTTGTTGTTGCTTTTTTTAAAAAAAGAATTACACCATACATGTGCCTCTTAAAAACAAATATACATGGTTTTTCAATAAATTGCTTGTACTTGAAGTGGTGGCAAATGTGGCTGCGTTCTTACTAGGGCAGATTTTATTTGTGTTTGGCTTACTTTGGTATTTTTTAATCAAACCAGTGTATATCTACTCTTGACTGCATTTTTCGCTGATATAGCCTTGTCTTGAACACAGTCATAAGTTTTTAAATGATGTCTGCTTTTAGGTTTTCTCATGCCAAATCTGACCAAAAAGGTCCTGAGGGAAGCACTGGAAAAGTATCCCACAATTGAAGAGGTACAGTACGTAGTTTGTATGCAGATGTTAATTCCCTGTTTGGTTACAAAATTTTAAGGCAGTAGCAGTGTTAGCATGTCCAACCATGTAAGCATGCATTCTGTCTCTGCAAGTGATTAGCGAACAATGAAGTCATGTATACGCGCGCGCGAGTCCTTGTGTAAATCCTGTTTTTAACCCCTGTAAATTTTGTATAGCAGGCTAGCGTTTATCTCTCTCTCTCTCTCACACACACACACACACACACACACACACACACACACACACACACACACACACACACACACATAAAATCTGGAACATCATGGTTAGTGGGGTATTATCAGCTTGTTCTGGTGAGTGTGCACAAGTTCTCCTAGACAACAGTGTTGTATCATACTGTGAGCTGTGCCATTACTAATCATTAAGATAGAGTATTTCAAGTATTCAGGTGCATTTTGAAGCAGAACTGCTCCAAACCATATTGCCCTGATAAACATTGAAAGAGCCAGTTTAATGCGAAGCATAAGGATAATTTGATTTGCTTTGCTTGCAGGATCTGAGAAAGGGCGTTGGATTTAAGGACATTGATCAAATTGTGAACAGTTGTCTCTGTTCTGATGACATGCCTCCTAAAAACACCGACCCTGCTGAGACCATGACACCTAACATTGTGGAGAAAATTGCAAAGTTCTGGGATACTCTGCAAGAAGTGACGGGCAAAATGGAAGAACCCATTGAAGATGGGGTTTATGAGCAGATAGTTGCAAGGTGAGTGCATTCAAAAACTGGTACGTGTGCACATACAGTCAAACCTGCCAAGACAGTCACCTCTGTAAATTATGCCATGCCACCGCCCAAGCCGGTCACTCCAAAAGATCCCCCAGAGTTTTCCCTCAGTTTTCACACTATAAAAGACGGTCACCTGTCTAACACGGCCGTGCCACCCGCAACTGCAATCCCAACCACCTATCACCCTGCATAAAATGGTTACTTTGTGGTATTTTGGCCACTTTCACCCCCGCTGTTTTCTCAGCGAGGGTCTGTGATGTCCGATCTGCTAATTGTTTGCCAATCCACACCTGATAGACATTAGCCATGGCAGTCACTGACAGGTGCCTGCCCCGCTGATTGGGTGGGAGGAGGGGGGGGGGGGGGGCGTGCAACAGGTGCGTCTGTTTGATTTCTTTACAGTCAGTATGATGTCAGTAGGAAGTGATCAGCTCAGTGTAGCTTTGTGGTTGTAGAGGCTGCTGTTTTGAATGTTTTCAAGCTGTTTGGCCTCAAGTATGATGTCCTCCATCACGGCTCAACACAGGTAGACAGTGACCACATATAGTGTCTGCTGCCTTGTGGCTGGCCTAATCCCCCTTTAACTGTGGATGGGGGACAGTGTGCAGTGATGTGTGACATGGAAAATCAGTGCTTTCCAATCTCAGTAGTGACTGAAGTAAAATGATGTTTGGACAAAAATGAAAATCACATGGGTGTGTGCAGCATGATTTATTGTTTGGTCGTTCAGCAGGCAAGATCACGTGGAGGATGTAACTTTGACAGGTTAGGCATGTTTCTGTCAGAACATTGTGCCCTGTAAAAGATGGCCCCCTTTCAAGATGGCCAGTTTGACTCAGTCCCTTGCGTGACTGTCTTATACAGGTTTCACTGTACGGTAATTGTGCTACTTCGTTCTTTTGCTGTTTCTAGAACAGTGTTTTCTGGAAGCAGAAGCAGTCTACACAGAGAAGACAATGCCAAGAGTGAGACCATATATATAATATGGCAGTCAGGATTACATATCAATACATTGGCGACATTTATGTTGTACTTTGTATTCCCCTGATGAAGGGCCCACTGAGGGCCCGAAAATTTGGGTTACCTTCTTTGTTTCATTTTTCAAGAATAATAGGTTGATTACTGGTTCTAAGGAGTTTCTTTTTTATCATTCTATATATACTGACTTTAGAAAACGTAGAAAGTCTTGCTGGCTCCAAGAGTTTAAAAATGGAGAAATCCACATAGAATGATAAAAAAGAAACTCTATATTATATATCAACTTATTATTCTTGAACAAACGAAACAAAGTAGGCAACCCAAATTTCAGGCCCTCAGCAGGCCCTTCATCAGGGGAATACAAAGTACAACATATATATATATACCGCTCTACCACTATTACAAGTCATGGTATAAATTCCATAATTCGATCACCACATGTGGTACGAGGGCCACTCATTACATTTTGCAACCTGGCTTTTCAAGAACACTTACAACCAGTCTGTCTACTCAAGGTTTTGGAAGAACCTCCTATCAGCCTGTACACAATTTGCCATCCCCTCAAACCAGCTGACCATGACACCCAACCACGTTGACTGGGGTAGGTCCAAAATGACACCCTCGAACAATGCTCGGGCATCTTCTGCGCTCCGAAACTGCTTTCCCTTTAACTGCCTCTTGACGGAAGGAAGCAAAAAACAGTCACAGGGGGATAAGCCAGGGGAATCTGGTGGGTGGGTAACCAGCTGAACATTATTTTCGTCTAGACAGTCCAGAGTTGCAGCTACTATGTGCGCGCCGGCACTTTCATTATGAAGCAGTAGACCACGGACACCCGCTCGGGGATGCTGTTTGCACCATGCCTGGAAGACTTCAGGCAAACAGTGGTTAACATACCAGTCAGCCGTAACCGTCCTCAAGCAGTATGGTGGCAAAGTGGCCAGATTTTGTAAAGAAACAGGCTATCATTTGTTTGGAAGCACTTCTGTTTCGTTTGAAGTTCACATGTGGGTTATCACCTGGGAAGACCCACACCGCCGACTGTTGCTTCGTTTCGGGGTCGTATTGGTATACCCAGGTTTCGTCTCCTGTTACGATGTCCCATACCCGAGGGGGCCTTCCTCCGTCAAATTTTCTTAGCATGTGGGTGCACCATTTCACCCTACCCCGATTCTGCTCTTCAGTCAGGTTGTAGGGCACCCAACGGGTATAACGTTTCCCTATGTTAAGGCAGCCGTGAAGGATGTAAATGGGATTTCCCGATGAAATCTTCATGATGTCCTGTATTAGAGCCTGCATCATTTTTGTGTCCTTCTTAATCAGGGATTCTACCCTAGAGACGTTTTCTGGGGTACGGTCGTTGCCAGTCGACCACAACGGTCATCGTCTTCAACTGTTGTCTGGCCAGACATGAACCGTCGGAACCACCTAAAACCAGTGGCTTTGGGCGGAGATTGATCTCCAATACAGTGTTTTAAACTTTGAAAACAGCCGTGAAAAGATTTTCCCCAGCAGTAGTCACAACACATCATGCCTCGAAAATCCCTTCCAGAAAGGTCAACATTGCCGACATAAGACCCGTCACCCTTACCGGACATTTTGTCGCATGGGATATAAACGGTTGTACAGAATCAAGTAATTTTTGTTTTCATAAGTATTATGAAACTGGTCTACGATGTGATGTAAATGGAAAAGTAGTGACGTCATTAGTTTGTCCAGGTTGCAAAACATAATGAGAGGCCCTTGTATAACATTGTACCCATGACAACCACGCGTGAATTTTATGGCTGTACCTAAAGAGTGAACATGTATTACCCCTAGCAGTGTTCCAGCAGTGTGTTCTGGTGAAAGGATTTGCGTCACGATATGACGCGAAAAGGGACTAAAGAATAATTTACGTCACGACATGACGTAGTTCGACTTCGTACGGAAATGGAGACGAAGGAGCTTTGCCAGTCGCTTGACGTGGAATTGCTGATCTTTTGCTGCGTTTTATCAACAAGCGGTCGTGTTTGTGACAAGCGTAAGCTTAGTTCCAGTTCTCTACTTAGACGGAGGCTTCGAAACGGACCAGCTGACTTCTCAAAGCCTATGGACAAAGCGAGGTAAAGCACCTCAGTCAGTGATGTCACGTTAAGCATTTGGATTGCCGATGTCAGCTTTCATATAAAAAAAATGCAGGTAAGCACGTGGTATAAATAATTTTCCCAATTCGGTGCCCCCGATTACGTAAAATACACCACACTCGTTTGTTGATTTCGACTGTAAAACTGCTCGTTAAAACTCGCAGTTTTACGGTCGAAATCAACAAACTCGTGTATTTTCCATCATCGGGGGCACCTCATTGTGAATATATATATATATATATATATATATATATAGGAACAAAGGCGTGGCTAAAGCCGAAAACATTGCGCTCAGTTGGGTCAGTTTGAAAGTAGGGTAAAGCTGAGATCTTGGTAGCGCTCTCAACTTTACTTACTTCTGCTATATATATATCTCAGCGGGCCCTTCATCAGGGGAATACAAAGTACAACATAAATGACGTCAAAGTATAGACACGTAATCCTTACGTCAAGATATATATATGTATATATATATGTACATGTATATATATCACAGTCACAGATCACTTTCAAAAGTTTCATTTGTTTTTTGGGTTTTTTTTTCAGATTTTGTGGCCACCTGACAACAGTGAAGATCTACACAGAGAAGACAATGCCAAGAGTGAGACTTGAGATTATTCCTCCGAAGCCACCACCTACCAAAAAGAAGAAGCAAAAAAACCCAAAGGCTATTGAGCCCAAACAGAAATTGATTCCATTTGAATGTCGAACTCTGGCAGGTGCTGCCCGGGAACTAGCCAGGCGTTTCTCAGAGCTCGTGCTGTTGCCGGTATGTTCAGGGGACAATGCCTATAAAGCTTGATCTCTCTCTCTCTCTCTCTCTCTCTCTCTCTCTATCTATCTATCTGTCTGACTTCCTCTCCCTCCGTTCTTGTAACAGTCTCACTGATAAACTAATTTCCTCACCATTTCTGTAGTACAAGCTTGTTCTGTAGTACCTATAGGTTCCCACAGTCCTTGCAGGTGCTAGTAAATCCTTGTGAACTACGCTAGTCCTGGTACGTCAATCCTTGTACATTGTATCTGTGAAGTGATGCTTGTGGCTGGGCAGAGAGTCCTTGTAATATACATTTGGGTGCTCAGTTACACGTCCTTGAAAGTGATAAAATGAAGTGAATTTACAGAAGAGCTCAAAAGGCTATGTATGTGGAGTTTGCAGTCTTACCTGCAAAGTTTGCAGTCTTGTGCAGGACCAGACAGAATCATCTAGGAGCACTTCACATGCTTTTTCAGGTGAGAGAACAGAACAGTATGTATACTGGTTCACTGGAGCACATTTTCTGGCCTGTTTACAAGAGTAAACGGAAGCAAGGAGGTCCTTTTGATTTGAGGCGCTTGTGAGGTCCTTGAATGGTTCTTATTTTCCACTTTGCCAGGTCTGTGGGAATCATGGTGTAGTTGTTGTTTATAGTTTCTTCCCCCCCCCCCTCCCCCCATTTGCAAGTATTTTTTAAATGTTCAATCATCATCATCATCATCAACCTCTTCAGCCCCTCAGCTATTTCCCTGAAGGTGGAAGGCTGGTTATCACATGGTTGGTTCCCTTCAAAACTATATGATATGAGTGATTTCCAAAATGCCAACTGTGAAAAAGCCAGCCTGGAGCTGAAGTCAGTATCTCAACATTGACAACATTCCACCAGCTTTTCCAACTGCCCCATCTTCCAAGATGGAAGGAAGATAGCTTGAAGGGTGGAAGATGTTGATGAAATGTATCCTGTTGTGTCCCTCTGACTGGCTTGCTGGATCTGCTTTAGTTCCTTAATCGCAAAAGTATCGTAATAATTACATTGTAAGTTTTATGGAAGAAACCATTTCGTTTTTCATTGATTAACTTTCTACTGTTTGATACTTTATCATTCTTGCAGGATCAGATTGATCTTCTCCAAGTAGAAGAAGACTTTGTGCATATTGAGGGTCCACCTGGGACAGGGAAGACACTGATGCTGCTGCTGAGAATCCTGACCTGGCTTGATGGCAACAACCTGGTCTACCTGTTGTCTCTCTCACCACCCAGTCGCTCCATCATACATGTGCTGCATGAACAGGTATACTCTGCTGAACTTTCCATCCATTAGCTTTTTCCCCTGTGTGCAATTTGTTAGGCTTTTTTTTTTATTATCAAGGTGGGTGTGTTGACAGTTCCACTAAAACGTTACCATGATGGCATTATTTCAGAAGTACTGCAGATCGAATCAAAGAGTCTAAATGGACAGAACTACAAAATCTGTTCAATAATTCCAATGTGATTAGCACTGGTACAATTCTGATTAGGTAACACATGATGATGGATGTAGGAGTCACCATATATACTTGAATGCAGTATCAGCTCTTTTCAAATAATATGCTATTAATATAAGCAGAAAGTGCTGAAATCCTTTAACAACAGAGAGGTTTTCAACATTGGCGATTGGTTCATATTATGCATACATTTGTCATTATGGGCAGATTTCTGTGACACGCTTTCTTTCTTAGCAATCCAACAAATGGGAATCATCTTGTGAATAGTTACTCCATTTTCCATGCAGTCAATCTTCTCCACCACATGGTTAATTTCTAAGGAAAATTTAGGTTGGAAATTTAGACATTTTCATGATCACTCCCATTTGCATTCTTCTACTCTGCACCCTAGAGATCAATCATATCTATCTGAAACAGGTCAGAAAAATGCTCTATGAGCACAAAGACAAAGCTGAAGCAGATGTTATCCTCAAAAAGAAACTCCGCATATTTGTCATGACGCGACCTGAGCACACAATAGATGACAAATATTTTGAGCGGAGGCTGCACAAGTGGCGGAGCCGTGCCAAGCTGAAGGATTCAGAGCGCAACTGGGGTTACCCACGACCTCCCACCCTGCCGCCTGTAGCTCCAATGACTGACAAGAAGCTGTGCCTGGTGTTGGATGAGACTGGCATGTCAGGCAAGGGCCTCCAAGCTTTCTTTGATCAGGTACATTCAGCAGAAACAGTGCCCAAAACCACAATCCAAACCAGTACCTGTATGATTGTGTTCTGTTGAAAATGAGTCGTGAGTGTGAGGCATCTTCATCTTGAGTATTGCATGATCAAAGAACTGTTGTTTGTTTGTTTGTCTGTTTGACTCTCAGACATTCTTTTACAGTAGTAGTATGCTATGATGGGGGAAAAAAGTTAAAATCACTTTGTCTTTTTAAATAGTACAGTCCGTGATATGTGATGGAATTGCAAACACACACGCACATATGCACGCACGCACGCACACACACACACACACACACACACACACACACACACACACACCAGTGTTTCCCATAGCTTTCAGACCAAGGGGTCCCAGGGACCCTCTTCCAGAGTTTCAGGGGGTCCTTTTGCAAGTTCTGCAAGTCCCGTACTCAGCAGTGAAAAACTTAATTGGATATAAGAGACTGAAGCAATGTAAGCACAAATATACATGCATGTGCACACACACACACACACACACACACACACACACACACACACACACACACACACACACACACACACACACACACACACAGAGTGTCAGTCTATCTCATTCAATTGACTACACACATGAAACACATGATCCACCACCAGTAGAACACCAGTGAATGTACCTGTTCTTCATTTGCCCTCAGGTTGCAGTGTGCCACAAGGAGGGTTGTTTCACCTCATCAGCTGAATTCACCTCAGGCCTGTCTGTGTGGTCTGCTTCAGTGGAGATGTGTGGACGTCCGGTGTATGCCAGAGATCCAAAGGAACCAAAGACTGAGGAACAGTTTGGAGTCTTCTGGAAGCTGAGAATGCCATTGCGGTGCCCACCGACTGTTCAGAGGGCTCTGATGCTGGTTCAACCAGATCTGGATAAGAAAAATGTTTTTCTTTTCCAAGAGGCAAGTCCAAAGAAGTTTACCGTCAGTTGGTAAAAGGACCTATGCGCGATGGGTTTCAAAAACGCTTTCACTGTTTCACAGTAGAAGTGTCTGTGAACCTTCTGTACATGCCACAGTGGCCAGTGTTGGTCCCTTTTCAGAGATGGCAGGCAACTAGCTTTGTGACTTGACTGGTAAAACCATCCTTCAGCTTCCAGCTGTGAAAGAGGATAGGAGAAATTAGCTCCTGCAAGTATTTTATGGAGTTGATTACATGTATTTCCTTCTTTTTTTTCTGAAAATTTTCTCATTCTTTTATCTAGTCTTATATGAAATACATGTTTATACGCACATGCATGCAAGGAAAATTTTACTATGAGTTCCATAATAACAGTATTTTGCTTTGCTTTTCAGGAAGACATGCTACCAAATCCACTGCAGGAGCAAGATCCCAATGATCCCAAGTTTTTCCAGTACCCTGCAGACGGATTGCCAGTGCATCTCATCGCCCATGGCAGCCACAAGAAGGCAGATCAAGCCATCTGGTTCTGTGCAGAGTGTGGAGATAATGTGGCAAACTATCTCAAGAACGTGCTCAGAATTGGTGAGATGCATTTTCAGTAAGATCATGAACTGACCGTTTTTGTTACTTTGAGGTGACCAATGTGGTGTGGTAATGAATCCCGATTAAGACAAAATTCGTCACCAGCACCCGAAGCGCAGAGGTGACAAATTTTGGTTTCAGAGAGCTTCATTTACCGCAGTGATCACTGAGAAGTCAACTCACACAGTTCATAGCCATTGTAATGCAATCTGACCATGCTGGGGTGCTGCTGTCCATCTTTGTAGAAACCCTAAAAAACAACAAACGAAAGGCACTCATTTCTGTGCATAGGGCGAGTGAGGTGTGCACTGGTTCATTGGAATGTTCATGGCTGATCAATAGTTCTATAGCGGGAACATTTGAATGCTGGTTTTGCTGGATTATTTCTGATAAATATTGACAGCATACTTTGTGATGTTGAAGATGGGATTCAACTTTAGAGAGACAAGATTTGGTTTTTGTTTAACCTGCAGAGACGGCCCTGTTCGGACAAGCAGTAAAAGCAGTGTCAGTGTACTCAAGCCAAGGCATTTCATATTTGCAACACACATTTTCCTATTGTATTAATGATTGTGTGAAACAGTTGTGCATCACTTACTACTCGACTTTCGAAGCCTTTTAAAATTCCTGTTTTTGCCTTTTGATCATGTGGTAAAACGTTTGTCTCAGTACATGTACTATTGACAAAAGGCTACGTAAGTCCAAGTTAGGCTTTGAATCAGTCATGGCTAGTCTTGTCGTCTGCTAATGAAATTTCAAACGCAGGTCATTGTCGACGTTGGATCATCATGGAATGCTCACCAGTAATTTTTAATGTGCTGACCTATAAGAGCGTCACACCCAAATGTGACTGCTTTGCAATGGATGATGAAGTTCCATTCTTGCTGAAAAGCAGTTTTTAGTACATCAGCCTGATATATTAAGGGATCAAGGAAGCCAACATTTAATTTTTCTCAGTACCTTGGGATTGTGCAAGGACTTAATAGTACAAATAATATGTTGTCATACTGCAAGCACCCAGCTGCTCGGACTAAAACTAATTTCTGTAAATGGTAAATCCATGAACGGATTTCCATCATGATAATGCAGGTTTAATTTTGTGATTCCAGTAAATAGTTTTCATCTAGAACTGGTGATCACTAGGTCCTTGGTGGCACCACTCTCAATCTATCTGACACAGTTTACACACCATGCGACGAATTAATGTTTGTTGTTGTCTAGGAAGCGAAGATGCCTGTGTATCAGATGTCCCATTGGGGCAGAGGGATGTGCTGATCATTGCCACACACAATGCCTTTGACAAGTCTCTCCCAGTTGGCGCCTTCTTTCTGTCGATGCACAAGGGTGGTCTGAAAGTGGCTGTGAACACTATAAGGGAGGAAGGTAAGCCAAAGATGGGTTGGAATGAACTAGTTACTATTCCATTATTTTTACATTTTATAATGTGTTTGTTGTATTATTGAGAGGTTCATTGCAAGTAAGGGTGTGAAGGGAGGTGCGTGTATGTTTATGTGTGTGTTTAACTCTTAAAAGCCCACTCAAAAATCGCAGTTTTAACTCTTTGACGACGGAGCGCAATTTCTGACACACGATTTCCCATATAGGAAGTCGTGTGTCAGAAATTGCGCTCCGTCGTCAAAGAGTTAATTGAAATCTTCAGATCACTGAGAGCCACTTCAAGCCACTATTATGTGATCTGCAGCGGTCTTGGGCCTGGTGGGGAAGGCCCACTCCTTCGGTAATAATGGCTTGAAGTGGCTCCTACTGGTGTGCAGTGGCTTGTTCTTTTTAACAAGCCCTTTCATATAGCAGGCAGGAGGTGGTTGGGGATGGGCTCTTAAGAGTTAAGCACGAGTCCTTTATTTTTTATGTATAAGCAGTGGTGCGGAAGGACCATTTGTTGTTATTTTGAATTTACTATTTGTCAGGTGGTTCTTGCCTGCAGAGACGTGTTATGTTTTTCTGTGTTGCCTGCAAATTTCGCCAAGCACACTGCATTGTGGTACTTTTTAATCAGTTTAGATCCTGCAGAGGATGAGGTTTAGCTAAATGCAGACAAGAAAGCAACCAGAGCTTCACTCTATATTGTATACTTCAGACTGTCCATACACTGTGCATGCTCATGCAGTCCGCATCCTCTTCCTGCGATGATTCTTAAGGCTGATCAACAAAAGTAAGCAGATGCACTGCTAAAATGCATTTTCAGCTGCCAAACACACACACACATGCGCGTGCATGCACACACACACACACACACACACACACACACACACACACACACACACACACACACACACACACACACACACAAGTGAAAATGAGATAAGACATGCAGTGACCCTACCAAACTTAAAACCAGATCTTTGTGTAGGTGATGCTGCGCTGTCACCTGAGGACATCATCCTAGTTGCCGACATCACTTCAGTTCATGGATTGGAGCGAGCTGTTGTTGTGGTCATCCCAGAGCATCCTGACTTTCATCCTCCAGAGGAAACAGTTGGCACTGAGAATGGTGGGGACGTGGAAATGGCAGACACACAAAATGGCACTGCTACTGGCATAACAAGTACAGAAAACAGAGAGACTGCTGGAGTAGCACCAGTGGATGAAGAAATGCTAGGCCCGTCTCCAGACATCACTGATAAACCTCATGAGGAGCCCATGGAAGATGAGTCCACTGGTGCCCAAGTCTTGACTCCTTCGGCTGCTGACCGCAAAGCAAATCTTGCTGACCGGAGTGCAAGTTGTGACAGCACAGCAAATGAGCCATCTAATACGGACACACCAGTGGCTTGTTACACTGATCATTACAGTCAAAGTCAAATAGATGCAGCTTTTAAGACTCTCACAAAAAAAGCCAGAGAGGACATTTTCTATATTGGATCCCGGGCAGTTTGCCAGTTGATTGTTATTCATTTTGGCAAGGAAC
The DNA here is from genome assembly GCA_018292915.2 of Batillaria attramentaria. Lineage (NCBI taxonomy): Eukaryota > Metazoa > Mollusca > Gastropoda > Batillariidae > Batillaria > Batillaria attramentaria. The sequence continues at coordinate 684,663 of JACVVK020000103.1, read as the reverse complement.
CGGCAAAGGCTGGAAACACAGGCTGAGGTTCTTGTGTGTGGAAACTGTCTGATGGTTTTTTTCCTTTAGAATGTTTCGTCTGTAGGTAAATAATGATAGTAAAAATAACGGTGTATAACAATTGTGCAGCAGTTGCTTGGCTCAAAGCATTTAACACAACATGCACACACTTGTGAATCACACACCAGACATGAACACATTACAGTCATGCTATGCCAGTGGTCAGCTCTGCTGTGTTCAGAATTTTAGAGTTGCAACTGTTTTGAAATGTTGTAGGCTGAACATTTCCAAAGAAAAGGGGGTGGAAGCCAGAGTATGCAGAGTGAACCCCCAAGTTCTTTAATCACTGAACCTTCAGGTCTTGTAATTGGGTCTGGAAGCCTCCCTTTGAGCTCCTTATTCAATCAAAACAGAAGTGAGGTTTTAGTGAAATATTGCAATTTCATTAGAATTTAGCCTCATAAAAAAGTCATTAGGGAGAGTACAGTGTAATGCATAAAATAAACAATAAAGACGTCAAATTTTCAGGTGTAGTTTGCTTTTTGTTTTGATTCATTGTTGTGGTTTGCCTGTCGCCTGTACATGTACACACGTTTTACAGTTTAACACACATGTAACAATAGCGAGACCAGTTTATATGTGTACTATGCTCACATGATAACTGTACCTTGTTTGTGATAGACTGCATTTTTCCTATGAGGTTATGTGAAATTCTCTAATGCCATGATCCCAGTGAAAAGTTATGCTAATTTTCTCTGTGCCATCATAATTCAGATAAGTAGTATGCATTGTGTTTAGTATGTTATGTACGCATTCAGTCCACTGGGCTCTGTATGCATTAGTAATTCTGCCTTCTGCTTTAACCTTGTTGGTACATGTTTTTGGTATGCTTTCCTGATGCACCAGTGGTAAGGACTGATGTCAGATATGGTGTATTTTCTATTTTTCTTTTCTTTTTATACATTCTGTGAGCATGTCGTTTTTAAAATGGATGCAATTGTTTTTAGGCTAGGCTCTGCTCATTGGTCTGCATCTGCAGTTCCAGTGGCAGCACTTTCACATCAGTTGTCATAGTGAGGTCACTTCAAGTGATTTATGAGCAATTGTACACTTCTAAATGGATTGTGTTTTTTTCAATTCTTTATGTTTTATTTGGCGTATTTTGCTCTTTGCTTAAAATGTATCGCAAATCTGAAATTGCTTCATCATTTATGTCATCATGGAAGTGCTACCTACACATACTGAACTGAAACAGATTTCCTCAGACAGACCACTGTGCCATGATGAGAACTTGAAGTTTTCAAACAAGAGTTTCCTGTAGTTTTTGTTTTTTTTAAAGCGGTTCTTTCTTAGATGTACATGTATTTATTTAATTATTTATTTGGTGGTCACGAGTACAGCATATCAAGCTGTCTGCAAACCAATAGCTAGATACTAGCTTGACTAGACCAATAACCATAATAATCTGTCCATAGACTTGCAAAGGATTTCATTGAACTGGAATGTCTGCATGTTTTGTCAGCATGCTGTCTGTGCTTCATCCCAACTATGCCCACTTTAGACTTAATTTTTTTTGCTGTTGTTTTCTTCTTCCTGTTAAAAGTGCCTCATCCAGCTTTTTAAAAGGTTGTTTTTGTTGTTGTTGTTGTTTTGCCAACAGCTCTGCTATATGATGAATATACATTGTATGTTGGTGGCGTGCCACAGTTACTTTTGTTTTTAACCTAGAAGTTAGATTATGTATACCTGTTATGCATTCAGATTCACTAAACCTTCACAATGATGTGTTGTACACTTTTAACAATTTGGTATATCGTTTTACATCTTTGATGTGTGGAAAATAAAATAGTTTTATTTCTTCTGAACAGACTTCATAGCTAGAAGAACCGGATGTGGCCAGCAAGAAAGAAGCTGTGTGTGTGTTTGTCTGTCTGTCTGTGTGTGTGTGTGTCTCTGTGTGTGTAAAACAAGCAAGCTAGGTTGCACTTCACAGACTCGAGCGACCTGCGGCACTCAGCAATACTGACTGAGTTATTTTTCTATTGTCGTTTGTCCACCTCAAGTTCAGTCAGTACATACGCGGTATTAGTAGTTCTTTACTAACTCAGTGAATCAGTTAAAACTGAAACTTGAAGGCTGTCGGGCACATGTCATTTCTGTTATGTACACCACTCAGTGGTTTTCAATTCAGGCAGCGGATCGAACGGCAACAGGCAACATTATTCACTGGCTTGAAATGAATAGTCACTGAGTCCCCGGTCTTCAGTTGTAAACATGGCGATTGGGTGATGCACTTTCAAGCAAAAACGCCACGTAGGCTTACTGCCAGGGTTTCTAGTGGTATTTAGCCTACGAAAAGCATACGCTCCTTTAGGTAAGTTGATTGGTTAGTTGTGTTTAGCGTCTCATGACACAAGACTGATGTGGTTGGAAATGACTGTAATGGGCCGTTTTGGGGGGGGGGGGGGTGCAGACAACTACCCTAACTGAACAGCCCAGCTGAGCACTATTCAGTCTGGTCAGACTGCCCCGGCTGTCGGCCGCATCAGTCAAGATGAGTTTAATGTATCCTGACTGTGATGGACACGTTACACAAACTCATTGACTGAGATCAAAAACCTCCAAGATCTTTGCTGAGATCCAATTTACTAGATATAGCCGGCCAGTGTAGTAGTAAGCGGGAGCCACGGCCAGCACAAATCAGTGTTTTTCCTTCTGCCTCGGCCGGGTCGGCAACGACTGAACCCACACACCGTCGCAAGAAAGCGCCGGCGCGGACGCCACCGGCCCACTAGACCACTCCAGCCTCCCGTGTAGATAGACTAACTGCGTTTAGCGTAAGATTTAAACGGGCCGTCAACTCCCCTGTGACGGTTTGCCGTGCCGGCATAACTGATTGACCGCCGAAGCAGTTAACTTGCTTCAGTTCAGCGCAGTTGTAGTTGTCGCTTGATACTTAGTAGTCACAGTAATGATACGTACTCAGTGAAGTGTACTACCGACTCAGTTACGCTTAGCAGCATCCTGTGTTCGTTCCAAGTCCGTCTCAGTGTACTATAATAATAATAATGATAGGGCGCCTATACCCCGGCCGGGGAACGAGCTCTAGGCGCCTTACAATAAGGTCTTTGATCTAATCCCGAAGTAAAAAAAAAGCAAAAAAAAAAAAAAAGCAAACAAAAAAACATTCACTCAATTTACACTACGTAAGAACAACTAAAAAAGTGAAAGAACACACACACACACACACACACACATACAACTGAGTAGAAATGATCAAGGGTAGGCGGCAGAGACAATGAAAAATCCCTCTCATTTGACTAATAATATAATATAATATAACTGTGAACCTGTAAATAATAAATTAAATAGTAGTTTTTAAACCTCCCTCACTCTATCCAGCTGAGCCATCGGGGACAACAGATGGGTCTAGTGGATTTTTGCGAGCCATCGGCACGTCGTGCAAGATTGCTAAGTTCGGGGATTCCCGATTCCACTGTTAGTTTCGATTTCCGGTCTCTATGGAAGGTTTCACCGAACGGAAGACCATCAGTTTACCCGGAAATGTTGGTAAAGCAGAACAGTCTTCATCCCAGTCGGGTATTTTCTGAAACAAGACAGGTAATTCAGCTTCCAGATTAGCAGTCAGTATTTTGTGTTTACGCTTGTCAGTTTTCAGGTTATACACCTGGGAGAGCGACCGTCCACGCACAAGTATGTTTACAGTGCAAGTGCATTAAACCACAGCTAATAATCGGTCTGTAAACATAGACAAGCATCTGGTGCATTTGACGGTGCATGGCTCATAAGAATGTATTTGTTATGTTATTGCTTTCGTTGGTTTGCCACTGGTGTACTGAGCATGTTTTTTTTTTTTTTTTTTTTCTGGGGGGGGGGGGGGGGGGGGTAATTCATATAATGCTTAATTCATACTTTAGTTTTGTTTGTTTGTTTGTCAAGATCTCAAAACCGCCAATATGGTTATTTGAGGAGGGGGAGGGGAGTGGAGGGGTAATTCATAATGCTTAACTCGCACTTGCGTCGTTTGTTGTTTTAAATTGTGTTGGGTTTTTTCATCAAGATCTCAAGATCACTATAATGATATTATATAGTTATTTACTGGCAGGCTGACCGACTATAAAACTAGCTGCAGACTGTTAACTATCAGAGGACATGACCAAGGCACCTGTCTTGCTGCTAGAAGACTGATCTAGCCAGTGATAACCCCTCAGGCACTACATGAGTGGGAGGTGAGGTTAGCCATATACATACACAAATCTTCCCATCCTACTAATTACCGAAAACAACGAAACGACCGAAAACAACGAAACGACCGAAAACAACTCTTATTACGGATAGAACGTGGTTCAAACATAGAAATAACAACACACAAACATGATTAAAGGTGAAAAAAGTGGCCTTAAAAAAGCTAAAAGAAAAAAAAGGTGATATTGCAGAAAATAACCAGTCCGGACCAGAGTCGCTTTCCTTGGGAGACACGTTCATTTCGTCCTGTTCTCTTGGAGTGAATAAGTACTTTTTTCCTTTAAACTAGTTTAATGCCTCTTTTTTCACCTTTAATCACGTTTTTGTGTTGTTATTTCTATGTTTTAACTGCGTTCTACCCGTATTAAGAGTTGTTTTCGGTAATTTGTAGGACCCCAAATTTTCCCCCTCTTCCTTGTGCCTATACATCTGCAGGTTCAGACTGCTCGGATATGACTCAGTTTAATTAACTGTTTAAAATTAAATGTAGTGTTGCCATAAAATAGTCGATCACTATAGTGCCAGCTGAGTGTTAGACCCTCCAATACCAGGTACTCACTGTCTTGAAAGGGCACGATGTCAAACCAAAAATGGCAAGAGTTTTGACCAGTATAGTCATTAGAGCAAAGCAGAATCCCTCCCCCCCCCCCCCCCCCCCCCACACACACACCACCAACACCACCCCCGCGCACACACACACACACACACACACACACACACACACACACACACACACACACACACACACACACTCACACACACTCTCTCTCTCTCTTACATGCACACTTACCATGCAAAATCCACAAAGTGACTGTAAGATCTGTGATCTGCAGTATCATAAAATGACATTGACCCATTCACCAGTACTGACTGTGATTCACAATAAATGTCAGATTTCTCTTTCAGGTTCAGCCAGGCTTTTCTTTGGCAAGCAGCATGGCAGCACCGACCCAGCAACAAGCAGACTGGGACCCTGTCAGTGCCAGATTTCTCTTAGCATAATTTCATTGATAATTTTCACATTCAGTCTCATTCACGTATATACACCCTGATTATCTGACATCCTGCACTTTGACTATAGCCATCTATACCGCTTGCTGTTTCATCCGTCAAAATAATGATCATTCACATCTGAATAGCTCTGTATTATATGCATGTACATGTACAGCCCAAGGGATACCAAAATTCTATAGATCTTTTCATTTAAATCTGCTGGTGGAATTGCTGATGGGAGTGAATGCTTAGCTCCTCTCAAGAGGAGAGTTTTTGTTTTGTTTTGTTTTGCTGCCACAACTCTTTGCCAGCTCTGGTGGTGTTCCTCCCTGGTAATGGGTGGAATCCACGGAGGGCTCGGAAGTTGGGGCAATTTTTATTATGCATGATGATGGAGATGAGGATGATGGTAAGATGATGCTATGGAGATCCATGTGGTTTGGGACTGCGGGACACTGCGGGCCGCATTCCACGCTTCCTGTCATAAATATCCCAGCATTAACCAAGCCCGGGAACTACGGCACCTGCGGTGCCGGCCGTGTAATCATCCACATCATAAGACGTGTCATACCAAGGGAAGCACCCCCAAAGTCGCACCCATGAAGTGGGTGAAGCTCGGCTGTGTGGCAACAGCCTTCCCATTGGGCCCATAGCACCCCGCTCTGGGTAGGAGCAGACCTAGGTAGGAAAAATCCCACTTGCCTCGGCTGGGACTCGAACCCGGGTCTCCAAAGTCCAAAGTGCTAACCACTACACTACGGGGACCGTTGAGAGGAGAGACTATTTCTTGTTTGTATTGTGACAGGTTTCCTGGTTTGTTTGTTTTTGTTATTGGTTTGACTCTTAATGATTAATGGACCAAAGAAGTGATTACATTGTTTCCTATCTCTTTCTTTTAGATGTTCATGACGTTGCTGAGTGTTGCCGATGCAGACCCAGCACGTAAACAGATTCTGTCAGAAAACTGGTGGCATATCATCAGAAAATGGTATCCGGACATGCACAACAATGTGTACTGTGTGCCTCCTGTCCATTTTTTCAAGGCTCATTTTAAGGAAAAACGTCCTGAACCAGAGTTTCAGGAGCCATACGAACGGTTTGGCATGAGAATGCTCCTTCCTTCCCAGCACACCAGCATTCGTGATGATGAAGCACAACAAAGAGTCCTGCGGACAATATCAGCATTCGCTCGGAGGAAGAAGCTCACTGCCTTCATCTTGTCCAATATGGAATTTCAAAATTATTTGAACAAAAGCTACAACTTTGATGATCCCTCAGTGCCAGATCTTCCCAAGCCAAAGATGCCAGATGATGAGGGAGAAATTGACATTCTGGTAATAGACAAAAACAGTGGTATCTTTCTGCTGGAAGTGAAAGCTACGGGCAACTGTCCTGGACATCCTGTACAAGTGCATGTATGATCTCTCTCTCTCTCTCACACACACACACGCACGCACGCACGCACGCACACACGCACGCACACACACACAGTAAAACAATATGCTTCATAAGGTGATGGTTCTAGCCAAAACACTCAGTCTATGGGCCAGATTTTTAAACAAGATGGCCACTGACCAGCCCAATATGTTGTTTCCATTTAATCACCTGCTGTCGTCACGGTCGTTCTTTTGTAATGCCATGTATACGGGAGGACACACACACACACACACACACACACACACACACACACACACACACACACACACACACACACACACACACTCTCTCTCTCTCTCTCTCTCTCAATGGAAACAACTGACCGGGCTTGTCAGACCAATCTTGGTTTTGGAAGAGAGACGTCAAGTTGTTTTCTTTGAAATCTATGACGTTTTCCTCATTGGGATGACGCATAATACATTTGACGTAATAACTTTGACTCGGATACAATTCTTGCAATGAAAGCAGCCCCATGAAAATTGAAGTGTTGCTGCTGCGCAGTGTAAAGATCGAATTTATACCGGCTCAATGTGTTTAACAGACAAGTCTGCGCGGCGAACGATTTTTCACTATGTGTTATGTCTGCTGCGCGCGCGCGCACACAGACACACACAGACATACGCGCGCGCGCGCGCACGCACGCAGACTTGCGCGAGCCGCGTTTGTGCATGTGCTCCATTGAGACCTATGTGGTGTTCTCTCACTCTACTATGCTATTGAGTGAGAGTCAGTGGGAAAAACAAAGCTCACTACATCAATGAAACTCCCGCTTTCCCCGTCTACAAATAGAGAACTTCCGAAAAGTGACGACACACCCCCACGTCAATCAAACATGACGTCGGCAAACTGACGCTGATACAGTTTTGCGTCAGTGCGCGTGTGCCTTTTCTGCGATGTTTGTGAGGCGTGTGGCTTGTGTAAAGGAAATGTGCTTCGAGTACAAATTTTCGAGTCAACTGACGACAACGGCTGCAGTGAATTTTTCTAATTTTTTTGTATATTTTTTATGGCACCCCAGGCTCATTATCTATGTATAGTAGGAGCGATTTTGAGATCTAAAGTGTGTTCACCAGCACTTTCATCAGGTACGGCTTACGCCAAAAGTATAAAAGCGACAACCTCCAAAATTCACTCAGTTAAGAGTCCGTATTCATGCTATCTATGTCCCAAAAATGGAGTGGTTTAGGTAAATATTACGCCTTTAAACGCCAGAAAGCCACTTTTTTTGAAAAGGGCGATAACTCGCAAATCATGTGTGCAATCGTACCTGGATCGGGCCTTCTATTCAAAAATCTTGATTCATTTAGAAACCCCAAATTTGAAATCGATCGGTTTAGTATTTTCGGAGAAATAGGCATCTGAACTGGGTTCACATGCAATGTCAACTCAGGCTCGGTTTACATGAAAACTATAAGAGCGACCATTTTCTAGTAGTGAGTCAATTCAGAGTCCGTATTCAAGCTATCTACTGCCAAAAAATTGAGTGATTTAAATAAATATTACGCATGTACACGAAAGACAACCAACTTGTCTCAAAAGGGCGATAACTCCCAAATCACTTAAGCAATCATCACACGCTTGAATCGTCTAATGTAACATTTTGATAAATTTGGATACCCCAAATTTGAAGCCATTCGGTTAAGTATCTTCGAAGAAACGGGCCCGGACACAATTCACACACGCACACACATCCGCACAGACGGCACTCAGTGAGGAGGAGAAGCGCGTTCGGAACAGCATACATGCCAGCATCGATGACGCAGGTTTTCTTACGTCATTGTCAGAGTTACACTTGCATAATCGTCTCTGCGGGAGATCGGCAGTGACGTGCGTTTGTACCACAGATGCTTGCCTATGAACGTGGAAATTTTAGCCCGTCCTATTATGTTGTTTCCATTACTATGGAAACAACATAAAAAATTGTGAAGAAAGGAGCATGAAAATGGCATATTTTACTGAGTAAATTGTGGGCTTTTAAATATTGTGAAAATTCTTTAAATCTGGGTTTTAGGTAATGTTCTCTGCATAAAAATTTGTTATATTTTCAGAATTTTTACTCTTTGTAAGACTTTGTAAGGAACTTTCCCAGCAGGGGCTGTATGAATATGTTGTTATAAGTTAATCAGACCCATGTGTGGTTTTGGGCGTTCACATTTAACAGCCTTTTCTCTGAGATTTGTATATTTCATGTAACTGCAGTGGCAAGTGGCTGCATGCACACAGAGGAGTTTGCATATTTTGTCCCCAGGACAAACTGATTAAGGATGTACATAACCAAGACAGTTCATGAGTGGATTTTGACAAGAGTAGGTTTTGAAGTAGTACATGCATCTGGCAACACTGTGTACTATCCGTCTTATCTAAGGGAAAAAGCTGTGTTCTGAGTAAAGGGGAAAAAAATCGAATGCTTGTAAATGCAAATTTTAGTGGGGTTTTTTGTTGTTGTTTTGTGGTTTTTTTTGTGGTTTTTTTTTTTTCGTTTTTTTGTTTTGTTTTGTTTTTAAACACAATGTTACAGCTACTTTATAAAGATGTGCTTACCACCTTTGATTTTTTTTTCCTCATAAAATAGTGAGGCTGGAGCTTATTTTAATTGCTGATTTGTCAGTAGGCATCCCTTAAAATCTTGGTATGTCATTTTTTTCATAAGAAAATTGGTACTGTACTATTTTTTCCCCTATGAGTACAATCTTGTGAACTTTTTTCTTGAAAGTGCGCAGAACAGTTCTACACCACATATTCTTGTCCTCAAGATTGGCACAATAGTGGTTAAAAGCTGCTGGTGCCAGTAATATTGTGGCATGAGAAGCCAGACTTTTCCTCCTCTATAGCCATGATGACAACTTTTTGTCTTTTCATTTCATTTCATTTCATTTGACAGGATTGTGTGAAACCTCTGCAGAAGATAATCAAACAGTTGGGGAAGGCTGATGTTGTGAGGAAGGTATTATCTGATTTGGACCCAAATGAAAAGATCAAGATTCGGAGAGGTTTGTTTGAAGTTTCAAGTTTTATAGCTGTTGAACCAAATATGAATCTTTGTCGCATTGTCATTGGTACAATATGATCATGGAACGCAGAAGAAGAAGAAGGTACAATACAGCATTCATCCTGACTAAAGATGTTCTCTCAGGTCTCTCAAGAAAAGGGGTCATTATGTTCACATGCTTACATATGTGCAGGACAGTCATGGTAAATTTTGTGATGTCATTAATCAGAAATGATAAACCTTTAATATGCATTATATATATAGCCCTATATAAGTATTATACAACTGCTTGTCTTGCCAGTACATGTTTACATTTGTTTTGGTTGTGCTGTACAACATGTTTTTGTTATTTCTCAGGCTTTGTCATGGCAAATCTTGATCAAGAAATTCTTTGGGAAGCCATAGACTTTCACAAAGCGTTGGAGGACGTAAGTTTCAGCAAAAAAGTATAAATGAATGCATGAATATTCAAATCTGAATAATAAATATAAATATATATATAGGTGTTGTATCCTATTTTTTCAGTGGAGAAGCAGGTGATTTATCTATGTTTGCTATTTATTCATATTAACTTGATTTTTGTTGTTTAGATATGTTTCTGCAATCGGCACTGGGGTAGTAAAGCGGGTTTTTTGTGTGTGCAATGTGCTTGTACGTTGTATATGAATGTACTGTGCAGTACAGCTCGGTCATTAATTCAAATGCTGAGAAAAAAATATTCAGATATAATTAATATTACTGATTTGTGACAGTTGCACTAAATATTTTTGCTTTTGTCTTAATTGCATACTTGTGTAGGAGCTGAAACAGGTAGTTGGAGTGTCGGATTTGAAAGATGTGCTGAAAACTTGCCTTTTCCGCCATGACCTACCTGAAGAGTACACTGCAGGGGAGGCAACAATGTCAGATGAGGTCTTTGAGCGTGTGAATGCTTTCTGGGAGTTCCTTCAAGACAAGTCTGGACAAATGGCAGAACCCATGGCAGACCAAATCTACGAACAAATTGTTGCACGGTATAGACTGTAGAAATGATAGTGTGAATCTCTTTAAAACGCGCAATTTTTTGTTTTGTTTTTGTTTTATGTGTGTGTGTTGATATCAACAAACTTGTGTGGTGTAGTTTCCATAATCCAAGGGCACCTCATTGTGCAAACTCTATATCAATACAACAGTGCACATTTAAATCTCCCTGCGTGCGCTTAGAGCATGTAATTTTATATGAATATGCGCTTTATACGTAAAATTATTATTATTATTATTACATGTATAAAAATTACTGGATTGACTTCTTTTGGCAAGATAATTTGAAAATGTTTAAATGAAATGCACAATGATAGGGCATGGTGAGGAAGCAGTGACTCAGTAGTCAATTAATTACTAACATTTTTGTTGTTATTGTTTCAGATTCTGTGGACCGCTGACAACAGTCAAGATCTACACAGAAAAGACCATGCCAAGGGTCAGATTGACAAAGTGTCCTGGAAAGAAAGGGAAAGGAAAGCAAGGGAAATGTAAGATGATTGCTGATGAAGCTCCCAGACTATCAGAGGCAGCCCGTGCTATGGCCAGGAGATTCTCAGAACTTGTGTTGCTTCAGGTAAGAGTAAATTTGCTTGAATCCTGTAACTCATTGCCGGCCTTGACTACGTGCCATGGAATTCCCCCGTGACCTAGGCACTGTGTGTGTGCTCGACCCTTGCCAACCATGCAGTTTTAGCAATTTTTCGATTTTTTAAAAGAGGTCTTCCTCAGATGTTTCCAAATCATATTTGGTATGGTTTGGTATGATGATTATAAGCACTTCTATGGAGAAATTTTTGATTGGAAAAATTGAGCAAAGCCACAGTGAGAGCATATAGATAACATGGGTTGTGGGTGGTTGGTAACAGTGTCCTCATGTGTCAGCACCCGGGGTTTGGGTGTGTGGTTGGCTACAGTATGCAAGGGCTCTGCACAAACGTTGAACGCATGGCCGTGAGAAAGTTAATGTATTTTTCTGTATAATTTATGTTTTGATGTTGACAGCTTGTTTCATTGTCTATACACATGTACATACCTACATGTCTCTGTATAGTATGTAAATATGTACATATATTTTGGAATCAGCTATGAGCATATAGGTTGGTTCCAGTGTATGCAAGATATTGCATGCAGTTTATAATTTTGACAGTTATGACTGCGGAAGAATTAACACAGTGACTGAATGAAGATGAATAATAAGAATGAGAAAAATCATGAAACACTAGGAGCAGGTTGAAGTCTTACAACTGGATGAGAACTTCATCCACCTTGAAGGACCACCTGGCACAGGGAAGACTCTTTTGTTGCTGCTTCGGATTTTGACATGGCTGGACGTCGAAAGCAACATGGTCTACATTCTCTCCCTGTCACCACCTAGCCGCTCTGTCATACATGTTCTGCATGAACAGGTATAATCACTTTAGACTTAGGTTTATTTTTTGATGTTTCGTTGTTGTTGTTTAATTAACCCACATACACACATACATATATGAATACCATCCGAGCTCATCTTTATTATATCAATATATGAAAAGCATGAAGATGTGTCTGTAATAATCTACATGTGTTGTCATGTTGGGTGGGTGGAGGGGAATTTAGACTGACGATAATGATAATAATAGTAATAAATCACATTCATATGGCACAAGTCTTGAAAATACATCAACTCAGTGCACATTCACAAAGTACTCACATGCACATGAAACAGCAGGCACCAGTAGGACACAAGTTGAAAAGGATGAGTTTTAAGCTCTGATTTGTAAACAAAATGACAAAGTAGGTTGCTTTCTCACACAAGAATTGTTTTTTAATCAATTTTTGCATCATGATGATAATATCAAAGAAGGTTACACTCTGGATATATGCTTGACAAAACCTCGGAGTGTCAAGACCAAGCCAAGTGAGCTTTTGTACCCCAACACTGTGATATTTTGAACCCTGGACAGTTTCACATGTGAACTTCTTTCTTTTGTGCAGGTCAAAAGAATGCTGTACACACACAAGATGGAGACGGAAGCAGACAAAATCATTAAGAAACAGCTTCGCCAGTTCATCATGACTCGACCAGAAAATACACTTGATGACAAGTACTTTGAGAGAAAGCTTCACAAGTGGAGGTTACGCTCAAAGCTGAAGGACTCGGACAGGGACTGGGGCTACCCCCGACCCCCCACCCTCCCACCTGTTAGACCGAAAAGTGACAAGAAGCTGTGTCTGGTGCTGGATGAGACTGGACTGAATAACAAGAACTTGTGTGAGGCATTCTTTAAGCAGGTGACTTTTATTTTTACACTTGCTTGCAACAGGTTAGCTTTGGGAGAGTTTGGTGACAAAAATTGAATACTGATATACACTGCTCAAATTCTTTTGCTCACTGTTGTCAGATATAGTTTTTCCAAGATCAGCACTTCCTTCTCTTTTATTTTATTTTATTTATTTTTATTTATTTATTTATTTTATTATATTATATTATATTTTATTTTATAATTATTTATTTATTTATTAATTAATTTTTTTTTTTTTTTTTTTGGGGGGGGGGGGGGGGGGGGGGCTCCCCCACAGAGAGTTCAGCACTGAATTAAAAAAAAAATCTATGGATATGTATATGTGTTTATATTAGTTAGTTTCAGGAAATGGGGGTTGAAGAGGAGGGGTTTTGTTTTGGTTTTTTTAATCTATGGATTTGTATATATGTTAGTTAGTTTTGGGGAATGGGGATTGAAGATGAGGGATATTTTTCACTTCTTTCATTGAGGTGTTTTCATTGTACATGTACATGTAACTACAAATGTTGCCCCATAGGTATCGGAGTGCTATCGAGATGGGTGCTTCACCAGTGGTGACTTCACCGCTGGCCTCAGTGTCTGGTCCGCCTCAGTGGAGAGAATTGGAAGGCCTGTGTATGCTAGAAACCTTAGACAGGAGTCCAGGACAGCTGAAAAGTTTGGGATCTGCTGGGAACTTAAGATGCCCCTCCGCTGTCCACCTACTATCCAGAGAGCGCTGATGTTTGTGCAGCCATCTCTTGATGAGAAGAATGTATTTATTTTCCAGAAAGTAAGGGCTCATATAAATTAAATGAACATTTGCACTTTAATAGCCCTTATACTTGAATGATCAAGGCAAAAACCTTTAGCCTGCAGATATTAACTTGTTGGGTTTTGACTTGCTTGGCGTTCATAATTGTACACGTATGTGAATAAGAAGTCTGTTACATGACTGTTCATTATTCTTCAGGTTTGTTTAGTTCTTTGGGTAGCACCTTGGGGCAAAGGTATGTAAGTCAGAACTAGCTGTTATCAAAACATGTCACAAGACTGATCATCAACATTTTCTTTCTTTTGAAGTTTGAATACACAGTACATAACATGTATTTTAGGGTACCTACTGTCCAAAACATGATACAGTGTTGCTTGAGAATGTGTGTGTGTTATGTGTGTGTGTGTGCGTGCGAAGCTTACTGTGATATACTTACTGTGCCTGCATCACTTGACTTCACTTCCACAGGACAAGATTGTTCCAAATCCAACAACTCCAAACGCAGACCCTTGTATTGCTGCAGGAAGTGCAGACCGAGAGCAGTACCATGCCGACGGATTGCCTGTGTACCTTGTTGCACATGGCAACCACAAGAAGGCAGATGAGGACATATGGTTCTGTCGAGAATGTGGGGATGATGTGGGCGCTTTTCTGAAAGACAAACTCAAAATTGGTAAATTGACTGCCAATACAAAATAGTGTTATGTAATACCAATACTTATGGCCTTCATGATGTCATTTTGCACCTACTGCAGTCATAAGTTTGAATCCCAGCTAGATGGGGAAAAAAACACGCTGTTTTTTTCTTCATTGCCTTATTTGGTGGAAAAAGATGTGCAATAACTTAACCCTGGTCTTGCTCAATTAATTTGTTTTATGCTGAAAAATCCATAGTGGTAGCCCAGAATATTCCTTTCTCAGGGTTATACCCGTAAACAACCAGCCCACAAATCATTTGTATTGCAGGTTGTGACCCAGAAAAAGAATTCCCGGTTACAGAAGTTCCACTGAGATACAGGGATGTGATGATTGTTGGCACACAGGGGGCCTTCAATAAGTCCTTGCCAGTTGGGGGATTCCTTCTTGGGCTGAAAAAAAAGAAGCTTGAGGTTGCTGTGAGTGCAGTCAGACAAGAGGGTGAGTATATAGTGTGTGTGTGTGTGTGTGTGTGTGTGTGTGTGTGTGTGTGTGGTTGGTTTGGTGGTTGGAGGCGGCGGAGAGGGACAGTAGAAAGCTTAAAATGGTCCTTGATCTTAACACTTTCAGCCCTGCCACCACATCACCTACGGTCTCGCAGACCCTAACAATAATATGCGTGCATGTGACCGACTCTCATACGCTCTGCACAGTGGACGATTCCCCTGTAGGATGGATCCAATACTTCTTGAGAAATAGGGTTTTGTATGCAAGAGCCCAGCTTTAGATCTAGCACACTTGGAAAAAGTCCCAGGCAGTGAGCGTTATCGCTACTGATAGTCCTTCAGGGCTGAAAGGGTTAAAGGAGGAAAAGTATGTAGCATTTAGTGGCAACGCCATGAACGCTTCTGCTGTAATGCTAAGGATCTCTGTGGACATGCTTCCTTTTTTTTATTTTATAAATTAGACTAACATCTGTGCAACTTTGTGCATTTTGGTATGATTTTTAAGTGTTTCAAAGGAGGAAACACATTTTTGGAGGAGGACAAGTCTTAGCCAAAGGTGGAAATCCGCCAAAAAGGTGGAATATTTTAAACCCTGAGCTGCTCATCATGTGGAGTTTGATAATTTTTTTAATCTAATTTATTAGTGGTCCTGGCATTTTCTCTACAGTTTAAAAATATGCCTTTTGGTGCTTTTTCAGCTGATATTGCCATGTCACCAAATGATGTCATTCTGGTTGCTGACATCACATCCATCCATGGACTGGAGCGTGCAGTGATCATCGTCATTCCCGATCATCCTAACAAACCTGCACAATCAGACATTGTTGAGGGTGGTGGTGAGATGCCCATGGAAGTTGGGGGAGCGTCGCAGCCACCTACAGCTGAAACTGAGGGGGCAACTTCAAAGTCACCGAGCTGCACGCCTACCAGTGACTGTGCTTCATTCAACATTGATGTTGAAATGGCCGACGAAGCTGCTACCAATGCTACAAACAAGCAGTGTTCTGCACAGATGGATACAGCTGAACTCAGTACATCAGACGGAGGTCAAGGTGGTGACGAGAGGCCGCAGATCAAAGACGTTTGCTATGCAGGAGACTACAGTGAACGTTGCATAAAAGCAGCGGTTGATTCTCTGCGTGAGGAGTCAAAACAGGACATCTTTTACATTGGATCACGTGCTGTCTGCCAACTCATACTAGTCCACTACGGCAAAGTTCCAGAAATGACAGCAGCAAATGGGGAGATGGCTTCACCAACCAGCAGTGATAAACCATGTCAGATGCAGTGTGATCAGTAGGCAAAGACATGGTGTACATGTTTTGTATACAGTCTGCTGCATACCATTTTGTCTTTGGTAGCATGTACGTGTATCATATGGGCTGTTGCCATGATCAGGACCATCATTCAAACTTCCATCCAGAGTTTTATTTATATATATATACTTTAAGATGTGGAGAGCTGGAATATTCATTTTAGGTCGCCCGTCCCTTTGTTCTACCCTCTACGCCTCCATGCCCACCCTTACAGAAATCTGACATAATGAAGCAAAGTAAATTACATTTACATGCTGCAAGACAATTTGATTCTGGACAATAAACTGATAGATTGTAGTTGTCTTGTTACCTAACACAAATTTTCCAGCTGTGCATTCACATTTCACAAGAAGCCGCACAGCAGACTGATTTTGAGAAGAACCAAAACCATTGACAGTAGAGAATACCAATTACACTATTTACTAAAATTCAACAATTACCAGGGATGACAACAACATGCCAAATACGTCACAGCGTTACAAACTTGTAATGTCTACACACCTTGCTCTGTCTTGTATTACGTTTGGCTCAGTTAAAACAAAGCCTTTGAGTGCAATTCTGATTATTACAGTGTCAGAGTGTTTAAAATAGTAAATACATCAGTCTCTCTAGTGTCCCTTAATGCAGTTGTACACACTTCTGTTTATGTATTTTGTACATACAAATTAAATATTCCTTTTTGTCAGACTTGATTCTCAAAATGTTCATCCAGGTGTGTCATACACGATTGTGTGGACAAGCGGGTGAATGGGAGGGGAGACAATTTGAATTGTGTGCACACTCCATTGCCCGTTTCTGTTTGCTTTAGTAGATAAGATTGTAGGTATTGTGTTTGTAGAATTAGCATGACTAAGTTTTTATTACAAAAGGTGTCCAGGATACAATTACATATCTGTAAAAAAAAAAAAAAAAAAAAAAAAAACACTTTCATGTCTTTCCTCCATCAGAATCTGCCATAGCACCAATTAGTTTCCCAAAGTTGTCCTCACCCGAGTCTGCTGTGATCACGGAACTGCCATGCTTCACGACAATTATTGTGTGTAAGATTCGTAATTTGTGTAGTTCATCCCCCTGCCAATTAATAACCCTCATATTTTCAGTGGTTGGGTGGCTTTCCAACACTGAACAATCTCCTGTTTTGTAACTGATGCGATGTAAAGCCTACTCTTCACTGGGCACAACGCGCGAAACGCATATGCGCACATCACAGTTGTTGCGCTCAGTGTGTCTACTAAATATAAAACTGAACAAAGGCAGCTCTGCATGGTGACATACACTCACATCACGATACGATGCCATCCGATACCCATAGCGTCCGCAATGGCAAGCCGAGCCTGGAGGCAAGCCGTCTGGTCTCTGTAGTACTTATCCGTGACGTCCCAAAGAAATTGGTGTCCTTCAAAAAGGTCTATAAACACTGAAGTCTGTTCAGGCGACAAAGCAATTGAGAATGCACTGTCCGCCAAGTTTGCGCGCTGAGTGACGTAATACAGCCAATCATAATCTGTTGTGGAACCCACAGTCACAGCTGGGCTTACTTGAAATCCCACCAGCCATGATGACACCACAGCTGCGGAAATCCCCAGAATCACAACTGTCTCATATGTGCACAACACTCTGGTGCTTCACAGTGCCCAGTGAAGAGTCAGCTTAAGAATACAATTTGAAGAAAATACTAACACAGGATAAACAAGCCATGTCCACGCATGTCATTTCCTGGGCCCTTTGTTCATTAAACAGAGTTATTCCTAATCTCAGGCCAAGCCAACCCTTTTACATGTATTGCCACTCCCTGGCAGCATCTTGCAACTTTGTGTATGAGAAAAGCACCAGGGTAGTTATGAATAATACATACCTTGTCTGTCACATTTCCCAGGGATGGATTTAACTGGTAATTACCAGTAAAATACTGGTTTGAAAAGGAAAATACTGGTTGGAAAATCAGTAGCCGGTAGAACCTACCGGTTCTTATTTTGTTTGACTGGTTTCAAAAATAAAGGAAAAGAGAGAAAAAAAGTCTCTGCGTCAGAGAGAGAGAGCCGTGCTGAGATGTAGTAGTGAGTGTATGACGCGAGGCCAGTCACAGTTATGGTTAGCAATTAACTTATCACTGCATTCGTCGGCAGATTTTCAGTGGCAAAATTAGTTACTGGTTTCCGTGACTGGCCTACCGGTTCGCGTGCGAGTAGGTTTGTTTAGTGTGACGCTGTACCAGTTTGGAAAATGCCTAGCGCGATCACTGTTTCCTACTTTCAGTGGGTTTTGAGACTTATGAACAAATGGATGATATTTGGAAACAGCAGGCAACTATGACACTGAGCTATTGACAAATTATTTCAAAGAATACATGTATATATATGTATGTCTATATCATATTAGCAAACCAATCAATAGTCACAACTACAAGTGATGTAATTAAGCAGTGTTGCTTGTTACAAATGTGTGCCTTAGGTACAAATTCCAAGTGTAGTTTGAATCTTGGACTTTTTCATCTTTCCTTTTTCTTTCACAAAAATTACAGTGCTCTGGCTGTGCTGGGGAACTGTTTATTATGAAATTATGTGCTGTGAGCAAGCAAAACAGAATCAGAATATTATTACGGTGGTGTTGTTTATACTGTAGTGTCAAAAGTTCAGTGCAGTAGTCTTGTGTGCTCTTCTTGCATAATTTTTAAAAAAAGAAATAAATAAACTGGGGGAAAATGTCCATTCTTCTCACTCACAACTGAGCCTTCAAAACTGTAACACAATTTCACTTGGACAAATCTTTTATTTCACTGAGAAGTTACATTTTCACTCAGTTCACCCATCTAAAGTATTGAGGTCTTGTCAGTGTTTGTTTAACACTCTGGACACACATCAGAGTAGACAGATGCCACTGGCTTATCTTTATCTCACAGTCATCTGATACCTGTACATTCAATGTACACTCAATCAGAAAGGCAATTCGAAAAACAATGTTTCACATTTTATGTATAATCACTGTCCCAGCCTGTGCAAAACATATAAATGAAAGAGTAGCATGACTGCAAATTAGAGTGTCATTTGGTCTTTTTGAACAGAAACACCTACTTTCATACACACTTGCAAACACGTAAGACTAAGCGTGAAGAACTAACTTTAAATGCCAGCTTCATAGTGGACAGCCCCTGGGATGGAGTAGCCCACTAAACTGCCACGACCAAGAACTTCTCCGATGAAGAAACAGAACATGATCTCAGCTCCTACAAGTGTGTTCAGCCATGCTTCCTGCAAATACAGAACGGAAAAGGGAAATGCAGTAAAGCGAAAAGGAATGGGCATTTTAAGGATGTGCTAACACAGTTTTCATAAAAAGAAACCCCATCTCTGTAAGTGTAATTAATTAATATCCATCCATTTACACTGCAAATCATAGACCACTACAAGGGAAGAGGGGGAACTGAGTTCTGATCCGAGTTCTGACACATCACAACACTAACACACACTGCTTGCACAGGGTCAGACACAACCTACTGAACCCAAAATTAGCTTGCAATGGACTGTGGAGAAGTAACAAAAAGAGAATAACTTCACTGCTATTACTATACCATATGTTAAATCTTAAACATACATGTATTATGGAATTTTCACATGAAAAGCACTTGAACACACGTGTATAAAGGTATGATGTACTGTCCTTCAATAGTTTTTAAACTATATCTAACAGACAGACAACCACTACTGTACCTTTACAGTCAGCTGTTTCCACTTGCCAGTGCGAGCTGAAGTAACCAGCTTGTTAAATGATTCCTGAACCTGAGGCATCTCACCAAGGGTGGGCGGCCGCAGCTCAACCTTGGCATATGACCAGAAGGTCTTTAGCCTCGGCGTGGCATCTGCAACAGAAAAATTCATAATTATATACACGAACTAGGATAGCATCATTTCCAATTTCATCTCTGAAATTTTCCGTTGATGAGGAGCCCTTTTAAAAAAATGTGAAAATTGTTATTTCTTTCTGCTACTGTTGTACACCTAGCAGCACTTTTAATTTAATTTTTTTGTCCCCGTGAAGCACTGCACAAACATGTACAACTACAAGTATACAATATTATAACCATCTCTAGACTCACTAGAGTATCTGAAAGTGAAAGAACCTTCTCACACACACATACACGCTGGTACATGTATGTCCAAATTTAATCTCTCTCTCCCTCACACACACACACACACACACACACACACAAAATATATGCCTTAAAGCATAACATGCAACGGTTTAAATGGTAAAAATTAAATAACAAACAATGAATTCAGAATCAACTAAAAAAAATTATAACAAATGAAATCAGAATCAAAACAAAAACTAGGAAACTGAACAGTGTATAACAAATTAACAATGTACATTTTTGATAAATGCAGGACTGGTGACAGGTTCAGCAATCCCAACATAAAAGCCGTCCACAGGAGAAATAAGGCTGAAATTTTGACAAACAGATTGTAACAGCTTCAAAATGCAAGAGGTTAATTACTGATCTCATCAACTGATAAATTATAAATGAAATTTAAATGCAAGAACCAAAGTCATGGTCCCACTCCCAGAAGCTCTCCTTTGGAAATGTTCAGCCCACCAAATTTGAAAAATAAATGCAATTCTAAATTCCGAAATTTAAATAGCTGAGCTGACCCTTCGCACCACGTGATTGTAATGTGTTTATGTCCAGTGTGTGAGAGAATGTGTGTGATTCACGTCAGCGTGCGTGTTGGGTTCAGTTCGCGGCGCTTTGAGCCGATTCATGAAATTGGGTAAAGCGCCTATACAATACTCATTATTATTATTATTATTATTAGTCCTAAACGGTGCTATTCACGCATTTTAGTAGATTTATACATGTATACATGTATGGTCACCAGAGAGATGTTTACTCACACTCAAAGTTTACCTTGAACTTACGTCTGGTCGAATCTACAGCTACGGTAACGCCACATACCGGGTACAAAATGTTATAAGGAACTTCTCATGGCCAAACCTAACACTAGTAACAGATACTCAACCGCAACAGCCCTCTTTTTGCAACACCATTTTCCCCAGATAGGCACGGTTTCCTTTTTTCCTCACCAGAAACGTCATGCCAGCACTTCTCTGCCTTTATCTGTGCATAATTTTATACAGTCATTCACTGTCGTGAACTAGTAAATAATTGTATGGACAGCAATCTCAATCCGGCAGTATCATGTGCCGGTGGATTGCGACTGCAAGGTCAGAAAATGCTTGAGTCGCTTGTGCACTGATTTACACAGGTTACAACACCTATACGCAAAGAGACCAAAACAATCATATTCTGAAGAGCAGAGATAGCAGAACCTTACATTTCATACTGTTGTTCGCCGTCGTTATCGTGCCATTCACCACTTTCATCGCCAAGGTCGATGCCATTTTCGCCATTTTGGACACCGCAAGGACGAAGTGCGCATGCGTGAGCAGGGAGACAACTCGTAATGAAGATGTGGGAAAATGGAAGTGTCTTCCTCCCTTGAATTAGGTTTCTAAGGGTGGGTGGGTGTTTAGGTGGTTAGGTGGGTGTTTAGGTGGTCCTTTTCCACCACACACGGGTGATATCAAAGACGGGGCAACGATGATAAAGCCAGCACAAATATTTGGGCCCAGCCGCGATACGAACTCACGACCCGAGCATTAGAAGTCCAACGCCGCTCTACCACTCCGGCGACCAGCCGGTTTCTAAGGACTCGGTCATGATATACTGCATGGTGTCTTATGTCACTTGGCGGTTGCTCCGCCATTGATTCAATGTTATGTATCAGTCAGTTCCACCTTTCGCCTCGATTCCCTTCAAATTTGCGTTATTGTTTACCCGAACGACAGTCCCAGGGCAGCCCGGCGTACTAGACCGGCTGGCCGCGCGTTACGCGTACCCGCGGGCTCCCCGGCTGTTCCCACAGCGGTACAGGGAATACCGTACTAGTACTTGCGTTGACTGACACTGATCAGTGGAGGATGCCAATGCGAACACAAATTTCACTGTCGCGGGAATTCGAGTTTTGTTGTTGTTGTTGCTGTTGTTGTTGGGTTTTGTCAGTAGTAGTTGTTGTCAGTTGTTTTTGTGTTTCCTGTAGTCTGCCAACTGATTTGAAAACGTAATACAACAACTTGAACCCGGCGGCACTGACCGTTTTAACTCAGCCATTGGCAGTCAGTGACGCAATGATTTCAACTGGACCGGCATTTTTCGGTAAAACTGCCGGAATTGTGGCCCACCGCCGGCCCGGTTCGGCCACATCAGTACTTCCCGAGTCTTCATTTGACCTTCCGCGCGTCGATCTGTGGTCACAGTGAACTGAACTGACCCAAACTGTCAACCATGGCAGACTGACAGATCGCAAAAATCAGCCTGTGTCCACCACGCCAAAAGCGGCACCCCGGCGCCCCCGCGGCCGCGAAGCGCCCGGCCACCGAGTTGCGTTGTTGTCCATCACTGACTGGACTGGAGTATCAGTCACTGTGCAGTGAGTCGAGTCATGATGGTGAACAGATCTAGAAACCCAGGCGTACTTAAGTTTGCCACAGCACTTTTCCGGGTTTAGTATGGCATACCGTGTCAGTCGCGACTGACGTAGTTCCGGCCGCCACAGGCTGTTCGTAGTCTTGTCACTTGGTCAAAACTGACCTAAACTGAAAACTGACTTAATTAAGTCTGACAATTGTCGGAAACTCGTAACAAGAAGTCGCAAAAAAAAAAAAAAAAAAAATTCAGTTGATATAGATAACCAGTGATCGCGCCAGGAATTTTGAAAACCCGCGGTCCCATCAGCGACTACCCCTCACTGTCACTCAACAACCCGTGTCAGAAAAGGTCCCACGAGAATTAATAATAAAATCAGTGATAAGAATTACACTGCAAATCGACCTAAACACAATCACAGTGTCACAACACTGGTTAACGCGATCACTGGATAACTGAGATGGCCCCGCTATCAGTCGGCGGCCAACGAATCATCCCGTATGCCGGACCTCTGGTCAGTACGGTGACAGGGTGTTTCAAAGTCATATTCTAAGACTGTTCATTGTCTCTAGATGACTGATGAAAACAGACAAACGGGAACGCCGGCTGACTCAGAAGGGTTCAGCGGTCTCGAGTCGGTGAAAAATCGGCAGGATGATCGCAGCCGGTTTTGTTCACGCCTGAGAACTGGATCAGCTTCGGTGTATATATGTATGATATACGTGCATATTTATGTAACCTTCAGCAGTGAGGGTTCATTCTCTTCCTCAGTGAGTAAAGAATTTCAGTCTGAGGTAGGATGTAAGGATATGCTGAGTCAAGTTTTCATCGGTGCCGCTTGCCGGCAACCGCCTCATGCAATTCTTTTCTCACACTAGCAACAGTCAATGATGACAGACAGAGGGGAAATTGTATTTTGCAAAGTGTTTACTCAACAGAATGGCAACGTCCAGGGTTTCTGTTTCTTGTTTACTATCCTTTTGAAATTCCTTTCTTTCGCCTACACCGTTTTCACTGAGTGTCTAGTACAAAAGCAAGAATGATAAAGGCGATATCGAAATAGGAACCCCGGCCATTTCCTCGAGGCTCCATGTATAACGATTGATTGAGGCTTTTCTTGTTTTTGTCAGTTAATGCTGTTGTTGTCCATGTACACACAGAATGATACTGACAGTGAATCTATATGCACGGTGCGTGAAGTGACTCAGCGTGTTGCTTTACACATATTAACAAAGCAGGGGGAAAAGAAACAACATTCAACGGAATGGACAATTCAACTGAACAGATCAGACCGTGTAATATCCGCTCTGTCAATGACGGTAACTTCATCCGTGCAGGAGAAACGAAGGTAAAATAGAACTAATAAAGACAGTTCGTTTGACTTGTGCTTCAGACGTCCTTTTAGGCTTGTGAAACACCACACCTCCGGCTACAACAGAGGAAGACTGGCGGAGCCCGCTACATTGTCACCTCGTAGAAGTTGGCCCCTTCAATCACGTAGCCTACTAGACTGCCACGCCCGAGGACTTCTCCAATGAAGAAACAGAAAACGATCTCCACGCAGATGAGGGTATTCAGAAACGCATCCTGAAAACAAGAGAAAGGAACAATGCACATGTACTGAAGCGGAACGGCAAAAGCAGTGGGTCCTGCGTGTGATTACCGTGAGCATGCGTGTTGGGTTCAGCTCGCGTCGCTTTGAGCCAACTATTTGGGACAAAAGCGCCTATATTAATGTAAAGATTATTATATCCGTGTGGTCTTTTCGTTTTATTATAAAATTTCAAGAAATCCTGCGCGCGCGCGCGCGAGAGAGAGAGAGGTTGTTTGGCTGTTGTCGGTGTGTCTTTTATGACATCATTCAGTGTTGACGGGGAATCATGAAAGACGGGCAACGAGGGTGAAAAGCCATGGCAAATATTTTAGTCGCCCTAGTCGCGAACATCATCAGTGCTTGCCCACACAGATGTTTGATTAGCCACAAAAAGGTAAACCTTTCCGACCATGTGCCCTGCATCAAAATGCCAGCACTGCTCTACCGGCCATAAACCATTAATTTTCATATACCCGCGCAGTGATCAGTTGCCATTTGCCAGTGCGAGCCGTTGACATCATGTCGTTGAAGGTTTCCTGAACTAACGGCAGCTCCCCAATAGTGCATGGGCGCAGCTCAACTTTGGCGTATTCCCAGAACATCCTCAGCCGGGGCTTAGCGTCTGCGACAAAAAGTAAGAAGGCTCCATGCAAACTGCAGGCATCCACGGTACGTGTACACTCAAAAGAGCAAAATTTTATGCACGGTACGCAGTACATTTTTCACAACACTTATCGACATGAATATTGCCGTCCTCAAAATCATCATAAAAACACCTTGAAACCGAGCAAAACAGTACAAACAATCGAAGAAGGGCAAATCGAACCAAAACTGACACCCTTTGGCAACTCACAAGATTATAAATGGACTGAATGGTCGAATTTATGGCATGGTCTTCATGGACTGCTTCAGTGAAGGCAAGCTGAAAATTTCAGATCTAAAAATCTACAGCCGGATCTAAGTCTCTCACTGCAAGTGTTCTCACATATTCTTATCATATATACCAGGTTATACTGGTACAACAACTGAAAAGACTGACTTTGTGAAATTCAGTGTTTACTCGGGATAGGAATTCGGCGATTGCCGGTGTCCTTTTTCATGCTCCAGGACCTGGCTGTGATTCTAACTGAACCGCCATGATTACCGGCCACTATAGCACAGTTCTCCTATAAGCGCAAAGCGCTGACGAAGCTTACACTGGAAAGCGAAGTTTGCGGCATTTACGGAAGTAGTGCTGACTGCTGTCGCCACGAACGTGCCCGCAGACTGCAGTCTTCCTACGAGTTGCGCACCGATGACAGCGGCTTTCCCCGCAGCCTGCTTGTGTGCCATCTTGGAAGTTGTTGGTCAGTCTTGCAGAGAAGTGCGCATGTGTGCACAGGGAGAACATCCCTGTAGGAACAGTAACTCCTGTCAGTCGACTCTGACTTGACGACCCTGCCGAAGTAAAGCTGGGTACCGGTACGGATAACCGTACCGGTATTTCACCCCTGAACTGGTATTTTGCACCGGTATACCGGGGTACACGTCACACGTAACATGCCCGGTCAATGTTGATCCTAAAATTTAAGCTTGCAAATATGGCTGAAAATGTTCTCAAGTTTCACTGAATAATCAAGACTTGCTGTTTGGCATGAGACACAAGGAGAGAGAAAGAGAGAGAGACATAAAGAGAGAGCGGGGTGGGTGGGTGGGTTTTGGGGGTTTAACGTCCTTTTCCACCACACAGAAAGAGAGAGAGAGAGGACACTGACAAGAAATGTATTGACTAACCAACGTTTTATTCATTTCAATGAAATAGCCGCGGCCAAAATGAAGCGGCACATTATAAGACCAACTTGACATAGCACAATTACACACTCCAAAACTACACTGCTATAGTTACTGTCATTTCTGTGAAATCCAGAAAACATCAGTTTTACGGATGTTGTCTCACAAATTTCCACATCCATGCACGTGCATGTAAAGCGCTTTTTAGAAGTTAAGAGTTCACCAGAGATCTGCAGAGGAGGTGGCGGCGTACAGAGGTGAGCGCTAAAGAGACCGGGATGCGTCACTACAAAAGTGAGTCCTACAAAAGTACCTAAACGAAACTGAAAAGGTGTTACTTTTTTTTTTTTTTCATGAACATGTCAACCGTGACTGACTACAGAGATCGAATGGCCTACAGCCATCAGTGAACACGTTACAGCATGCATTCAGTTTTCCACTCTTTTCCAGTAATGCTGCCCGTTTTAACGACCACTGTGGCACAAGGAAAACTCTCTCTCTCTCTCTCCCTCTCTCGATCTCTCTCTCTCTGTATGAATTAAGTGTTTGGCACTAACAGAAATTTGTAAAGCCGATCCGCTTCTCACAGTAAGTCATACGACTGATACGAGTGAATTACTTTGAATTTTTCAAGGGATGGCGAATTGGCGATTGAGGGAGTTCTGCCCCTTCAGTGGGTTCCGGCATACCGGTACACTTAGACCCGTACCGGTATACCGTACCGAGGCAACCCGTAATCGGTACACTCGGTATTACCGCCGCGTACCGCCAGCCCTACTGCCGAATCCCGGGCGTCACTGAGTCGAAGGGGACGAGCCCCCAGAATTCAGCCAGAACATGATTTTTTTCAACGGCAAAATGACCACAACACATGGCATAGTCTGGCAAACTCAGTTTCTCCGTCGCCAGACACCTACTACAAACACTGAGAGAGAGAGAGAGAGAGAGGGGGGGCCAGTGTGTGTGTGTCAGTGTGGGGCCGGGGGGGGGGGGGGGGGGAGGCCGGATCGTCTTCATCATTTTCTTTTACGGCGTAACATGTATGAATGAAACTAATTGTATCGAAGCACACAAATGAATAACGTTTCCATACATGCATAACGTGCACTGCGTGTACATCTACATCCACTACCACCAGAGGATTTATGCCATTATTTTATCAACGCGGCGGCCAGAGAGACTACAGGGTAATGTAGTCTCTCTGTTATCACTGACTGACTTTCCCACTGACCAGAACGGCCCCAGCGGCCCCCCAACCACTTGCCGCCTCATTTGTTCAGTGGTACATGTACGTGTGTACTGTGTATTGTGTAGATTTTGTATCATCTAGCCACTTTGTAGTAAGTTGACGCAAACTTGCGACCAGAGTTAGCTCCCATAGTGCAAAATGTCGACGCGATGCCGACACTGACGTGAGGTGTCACACACAAAGTCTGTCTAAGGTAAAGTCTAAAAAACAAGTAGTGCTGGGTACCAATTGTAGTGTAATTTGAATCGAAGAAATACTACCAGCAGCGGTTATTTTCACTGTTATGGAAACAAACATGTAGCAGGGGAAATATTCTTCCATTGTTCTTGGCTGATCTGCAACATACTTCATTTTCTGTGTCGTCTGCTAGGAACGGCTTTTCGAAAGATGTGTCCATTAAAATAAAGTGTCCGGGCAGGGACTTACATAAGTCCTTGGTCCAGGCAAGACTAGAATTGTTACTTTACAGACAGGCATACTGTTAACTCAGGGTTAGTATGAATTCCATTTTTTTCTGCAACGTTTGCTGTGGGATTTTCTTACGCAGGGTTCTGGCGAGTGAAAGTACATGCCTGTTGTGCCATCAAGATCGTAACAGAAAGTTTGCTCTGTCTTCATTGAAAATGGAGACATTTGTGGGGCAAACTATAATTTGTATAACCTTATGTTGCAGGTTACACCAGCACGATGATGTTAACTAAGCTGCCAGAATTTTGTGCTTTCTGAAGCAGCAGCACATTCACCAGAAGGAAATGCAAGTCTATTATGGTCTCAGTGAGACACAGATATAACTTTATATATTGAAAACAATGATGCAAGTAGTGACAAACTTGCTGCTACTGAATCAGATGTGCAGCAAGTTAAGGCAGATCCAGATGAGACCAATTAAGGTGTTCCTGTAGGAAATGCTGGCATCTGACCTAAGGAATATGGAGCCACACCCTAACACTGATGTAAAGCCTGACTTATCTGACCTTCAGTCTGAAAGTGTTCACAGTGACAGTAGACTGCAACTTGGCATAAAGACTGAAACAAACATGGTGTGTGCTACAGAGGCAGATGGTCCGGAGCTGAACAAGTCCAGTCAAGATGTCAAACTGCGACCTGGGTACAGACATGTTCAGCTTCATCATGCAGAGAAGAGTCCTGCTGATGCTGATTTAGAGCCGGACTTACCTCTGACGTTCTCCACAAACTCAAGTAGCTTCCAACCAGATGAAGGTGTACAAACTGACACTAACGTGACCCCGAACATAAAGACAGAACCACTGGATGAGGGGAGTGAGTTGGAGGGTATCAGCACTAAGCCCTTCGAGACAGGTACAGGTGAAGCAATCAACAAGTCAAACATGTCATTTTGGGCCATTTCCAGCAGTGCTTCTGCATTTTCTGACTCTGACAACTCTGCATGTTGTGTGAAAGATGGATCTGATGAAAAGTACTCCATCTGTTTGCAGTGTGGGGCGGTTTGTGGGTGCCATGAAGATTTGATGCTGCACATGCAAACACATGTGACAAAGAACATACAGCAGGACAGTATCATGCAGAGTCAGTGTGACTTGCGTTCAGAGAAGTCCAAGAAGTTGAAGTCTCATCACCATCTTCAGTCAGGAGAGAAACCTTTTCAATGTGGAGAATGTGCAGTATCTTTCAGTGAGTCTTCTGATTTAACCAGGCACATGGTAATGCATGCAGGGAGCAAGAGAACTTGCAAGTGTGGAGTTTGTAGAGCATCATCCACTGGGTCGACTACTTTGCAAACAGATAAGTGTCTACATGCAGGATACAAACAGTTTGAGTGTGGTGAATGTGGATCCTCTTTCAGCCGTTCCTCTCATTTAAAAGTGCACATGCGAAGACATACGGGCGAGAAGCCATTTGCATGCAATAACTGTGGGGAATCTTTTCACACAGCCGGTCATTTAAAAGTGCACACACGTAAGCATACAGGGGACAGACCATTCCAGTGTGGAGAATGTGGGGAATCGTTCACCCAGAATGGCCATTTAAAAATGCACATGTTGAGACATACGGGGGAAAAACCCTTTGCATGTACTGAGTGTGAAGCGTCTTTCACTAGGGCTACCACTTTGAAAAAGCACATGTATAAACACACAGGGGAGAAACCATTCAAATGTGAACAGTGTGAAGCATGTTTCACTGAGTCTGCAGCTTTGAAAGTGCACATGTGTGAACACGCAGGATTCAAACAATTTGAGTGTGGTGAATGTGGGTCTTCTTTTAGCCGTTCCTCCCATTTGAAAATACATATGCGCATACATACAGGTGAGAAACCATTTGATTGCAATGACTGTGGGGAATCTTTCCACACAGCAAGTCATTTGAAAATGCACATGCGTAAACATACAGGCGAGAGGCCAT
The DNA here is from genome assembly GCA_018292915.2 of Batillaria attramentaria. Classification (NCBI taxonomy): domain Eukaryota; kingdom Metazoa; phylum Mollusca; class Gastropoda; family Batillariidae; genus Batillaria; species Batillaria attramentaria. Next base: position 654,985 of record JACVVK020000103.1, on the reverse strand, counting down.
TTGAGTGTGGAGAATGTGGAGAGTCGTTTACCCAGAGTAGTCATTTGAAAATACATATGATGAAACACACAGGAGAAAAACCTTTTGCGTGTACTGAATGTGAAGCATCCTTTTGTCGGGCTTATGTATTAAAGAGACACATGTTGACACATTCAAGTGAGAAGCCGTTCTCTTGTGCTGAATGTGAAGCATCCTTCTGCCGGGCATCTGACTTAAAGAGACACATGTGGACGCATTCCAATGAAAAATTATTTCAGTGTGAAGAATGTTCAGCATCTTTCAGTGAGAAAGGCTATTTGAAAAAGCACATGAGGACACACACAAACAATGACATATTTGAATGTAGAGAATGTGGAGCATCTTTCAGTTATTCCTACAACTTAACAAGACACATGATGAAGAAACATACAAATCAAGAAGCACTGAAATGTAAAACGGTCTGTAGTGAGTCTGGATAGGCAGCAGGAACCACCTGCATGACAGAAACATGCTGTGCAGAAATCAAGGTAGAAACCTATCTGTATCAAATTTCTAAAATACTTTCTCAGTAAAACCTAGGGTTTAGATTTAATCCAAGGAGCCTGCTTAAACCACTGATAATGCAGCCAGCTCCTGCACAAACAACAACAACCAAACAAAAAACCTCTCTGAGGTTGCATGTGTAATAGCTCAAAGAATTGTGCTAAATCACCTTCCTAATTACCCTATCACTTTTCAGTTTTTAAACAGATATTTCCATTGTTTTCAAGGACATTGTGTGCCCCCCCCCCCCCAAAAAAAACAAACAAAAAAAACAACAACAAAAACAAAAACAAAAAACCCAAAACAAACACCCCCCCCCCCCCCAACAACAACAACAACAAGAAACCAACCAACAACAAACAAACCAACAAACCAAAAAAACCCAACAAAACAAACAAACCAAAGAACCCCCCCCCCCCCAAAAAAAAAAAAAACCCAAACAAACAAACAAACAAACAAACAAACAAACACAAAACCCCAACAAAACCCCCAAAACAAAAAAGAACAAATAAAAAATTCCAGAAACAAGACAAACACACAAACCCAAAACAATCTCTCTTCCGGACTGATTGGCAGGCAACTGTTAACTGGTATTTTCTACTTTGTGGATAAGTTTTTTTTTGGTATGTATTTGTGTGAAACTGCCTGGAAACTGAGGAAAGCAAGTTTTACTGTGTGCAGTACATGTATCCATTTGTAATGAGACTTACTGTATTTAGTGTGCATTTCAAAGATCATGGTCCTTTCTTGAAGTGATTTTCACATCAGTAAAAAGCATTTATTATGATTGTCTTTACGATTAGTGTGTGTGTGTGTGTGTGTGTGTGTGTGTGTGTGTGTGTGTGTGTGTGTGTGTGTGTGTGTGTGTTGCATTCCTGTGCATGTATGTGTGTGAAATTACCCACCCGCGGAAAGCAAGATGTTCAGCTGTATGCAGTACATTGTATGTACATGTATTTTTTAATTGTGTATGGTGTGCTTTTTGAAAAGTCTTTTCTTGAATTGTTTCTCATGTCAATAAAAAGCATAACTATATGATCAGATATAGTGTTCATGGTATGTGTGTGTGTGTGTGTGTGTGTGTGTGTGTGTGTGTGTGTGTGTGTGTGTGTGAGGTTTTGAACTATCTTGAGCAATCCTGTGTCACTTGAATGCGATTATCATTTGAATGAAACTTGAGTAATCAAAATTTGCAAATGGGAAATATTTCCATGCATGAAAAATTACATGCTGGTTCATCACCATCACCTGGAAAAAGGATGTTGGTGCATGCCTATCAGATGCATGATGCTTTGGCACATTCAAACATGATGTGACAATAGACCGATGTGCGTTATGTAATTATGTGACTGCGAGTTTTCCCTGTTCCCGTCTTTCCTGATAAAAAAAAGTGTAGGTTATGTTGTCTCTTTTCTCTAACTACGGTAACAAATCACTTTTCCACTCTATCCTCTTTTTCAATTTTACTTAGTGGTACGTGTGCATATAATGATACTGATTTGCTTTACAATTTGTTCAAGTTGTAGTCAATTGACGCAAACTTGCCAGGAGTTAGTTCCCCTAATTCAATATGTCGACGGGATCCGGCCACCTCTGCGAGACAATTTTCTGATTCAGGTAACTTTACAGTGTCAGAGTGTGTCTGTGTTACCTTAGCTCAAGTGAACTGGATCAAGTATTAGCTTTGCGGTTGGAATCTGCTATATTTTGTAGTTGACCTCTGCAATAGGCGTATATAAATATATACTTGTTTAGACAGGCAATCGGATAACTTGTCTACAAAGCACAGAAGAGGTGGGTAATAGAGGCAGCTTTTAACGAAATCAATACACCTTTTCTGTTTGGGATTAACATGCAGGGTTGTGACCATTTCAAAGCAGCATGTAAAATTGAAACACCTGAAAGTGAAGTGGATTTTTTTTTTTTTTTTTTAAACATTTTGTGTTTTCCTGGCAGCACTAGGTCAGTAGCAGCAGACATGTCTCTGGTAGCAGGATTACACTGCATTGTCAGAAAACTGCATTGTTAGTCAGAAAAAGGGTCAACTTCTTTGTGAAAGATTTCCATCCCATACTCCGATACACCCGAAACGCCATGAACACTCATGCAGTTATGGTGGAGCCGTGCGCTATATCAAGTCTCCATCATCATCATCATCAACTGAGTGAACATGCAGTGTTCTTTTCAGCAGAATTACTATCAGTAGACACTGGACATTACAACAACAACAACAACAAAAACCCAAACAAATCCTCATAAAGATGCTTCAGCTGCCACGGTGCAATAAAAAGAAAAAAAAAATGACGTTGATAAAAATAGCTGTCCGTTTCACTTGAACACCACTATCAAAATCCTTTTTGTCAGTTTAGAGTTGATTCAAAGAAAGCAACAGTAAATTTGGTCTCTGGTTGCAATGGAAATGGAATATATACATGTATGTATTTGTGTGTGGAACTGTAAAAATGAAATAATATTTTGCAGGTTACATCAGCAGAAGAGCAGGAGCGTACCAGCACTTTTTGAATGGGGCAGTACCACATTCAGATGCCAAGATAAACTACGTTCATACACCAGACACAAATATTGGAGGTAGTGACACAGTGACACATAGGGATAAACATGGCAGCTACAGAATCTGATTTACAGAAAATCAAGGCAGATCCAGATGAGATTAAATCGAGTGTTCCTGTAGGAAATCCTGCCATCTTTGACCACGGTAATGTGGAGCCAGACCCTTGCACTAATTACAGGTATCCTGGTGTAAAGCCTAACCTGTCAGAAATCAGCACAGATCTTCAATCTGAAAGGGTGCACAGTGATACTAAAGTGCAACTTGGCATAAAAACAGAGACAAACCTGATGTCTGCTGCACAGGCAGATGGTTCGCACCCTAACAAATTGCAGCCTGGGTTCCAGCGTGTTCGCCTTTATCATGGAATCAAGTCAGACCCTGATGCTGAGTTAGAGCCGGACTTACCTCTGACTTTCTCCATGAATGCGAGTACCTTTCAGCCAGATGAAAATGTACAGACTGACGCAAACATGACTCTGAACGTAAAGACAGAGCCACAGGATGAGGGTAGTGAGTGGGGAGGTGGTAGCGCTACACCCTCTGAGACAGGGATAGGTGATGGTAACACTGTTTGTGCACCAGTCCACAAGTCAGATAGACCATCCACCAGTTCTTCTGCAATCTCAGATGAGTTTTCTGGAAGCTCTGCAAATAGTGTTGATACCGGCTTTCACGGAAAATACTCATTCTGTTTGCAGTGTGGAGCAATTTTCGGGTGCCATGAAGATTTGATGCAGCACATGCAAACTCACACACATGGCAGCAGTGTACAGAGTCACTTTGGTAGTGAACGGTCTGAATTTAATTCAGAGATGTCCAACAAGTTGCAGTCTGACCTACATCTTCATTCAGGAGAGAAACCTTTTAAGTGTGCTGAATGTACAGCATCATTCAGTGAGTCTTCTGATTTAACACGGCACATGGTAATACATGCGGGGAACAAGAGTTGCAAGTGTGGAGTTTGTAGAGCATCTTCAGGGTCAACTGCATTGAAAGCTGACAAGCACACAGAAAAAAAATTGTACAATTGTGTAGAATGTGGATATTCCTTCGATCATCTCTCCCGTTTAAAAGTACACATGCGCAAACACACAGGAGAGAAACCGTACGAATGCAAAGAGTGTGATAAGGCATTCCAAACGGCTAGCAGCTTAACTCAGCACATGCTTAAGCATACAGGGGAAAGGCCGTACAAGTGTGGAGAATGTGGAAAGTCATACACCAAGAGTAATGAGTTGAAAGTTCACATGATGACACATACAGGGGAAAAACCGTTCGCCTGTACTGAGTGTGAAGCATCGTTTACTAGGTCTAGGGCCTTAAAAAGACACATGTATCAACACACAGGGGAGAAACCATTCAAATGTGACCAGTGTGATGCATCCTTCACTGTGTCTGCTGCTCTGAAAAAACATTTGTGTGAACATGCAGGATTCGGCAAATTTGAGTGTGGAGAATGTGGATCTTTTTTCTCCTGTTCCTACGATTTAACAGTTCACATGCGTAGACATACAGGGGAGAAACCATTTGTATGCACTGAATGTTCAGCAGCTTTCTTTGTTAAAAGCAGATTGACAAGGCATATGAGGGTACACACAAGAACCGAGACATTTGAATGTGGGGAGTGCGGGGCGTCGTACTGTTATGCCTGCGATTTGAAAAAGCACATGAAGAAGAAACATTCAATTTGAGAAACATTGAAATGTCTTTAAGGGTCGTGTTTTTATGATTAGCGATACTACATGCATCAAAGAAACAACAATGCAAAGAATGTTTCCTTGAGATCAAGCACATGAGGACAAACATGAGAAATGAGAGGACACACATGAGAAATGAGACATTTGACTGAGTAGTCGATGACCTTCATACCTGGAGCCTCCATGTTGTGATATTTTTACTATTTTTTCTGGTCCTTTTCTCGCCCACCGTTTTTGTTTTGTTTTGTTTTTTTCCCGCGCCGTGTATGTCAGTACGTCCGCAGAGTTACCTTTTGTTTGTTTGTTGAAGTTATGTCTCATTTGTTTATGTCCTGAAGAAGGCGAAAGCCGAAACGTCGACCTGTGCCGTCCTTTGTCAAAGTTAAGTGGTTTCTGTCCCTTTTATGTCGCTTTTATTTGCTTGCCTGGGGCAGTTTGTGCGGCAGGAATGAATACATAGTTCATCATCTTATTCCACAGTGTACGTTATCATATATATATATATATATACATATATAGGTTGCATTGCTTCCTTTCACAGAATGTTCAGTGTGATTTTTGTAGAGTGGGAAAATGTTGTAGTTAGTGTGGAATGGATGGAGTAGACAAACACCTTAAGATTCTGTTGATAAAATCACCCATTATACATATATGGACCATATGATGGTATTTTGTGTACTGTACGTGTATGTATTGACATTTGTTATTTCATAATTGACCTTTTGTTTTTGTGAAGAGTTCTTATTTATATGTGTGTGTCAATAAACAGCATAAAATATATATGTATGTAGTGTTACTTGGTGTGTGTGTGTGTGTGTGTGTGTGTGTGTGTGTGTGTGTGTGTGATTTTAGATTATTCTATATATGACTGTCATATGAATTGAACTTGGTTTCAAGAAATACACAAATGCACACATTTCGATAAAATATATATACATGTACCTTGGCAAAGGCTGGCTCAATCTGCATGCACTCAAGGGTCTTTAAGACCAGTTCCAGAAATTAATTTACTTCCGTCTCGTCACATGGAGACTGGTCTTTTCATAACTCTCCCTCCACTAACCCATCTTTATGCTGCCTCATTAGATGGACAGGTGCATGTGTTCAGTAGTTTGTTTAAGTTGTAGTAATTTGACGGAAAATTTTCCATCAGAGTTAGTTCCCTTACTTCAATATGTCGACGCTGATATATGAGTGTTGATGAGTATTAAAAAAATATTAATTTTGAAGTTTTGTTTTGTCTTCGTTACCCCCAATTCAAGTTAAATGGGTAAAGTAACACTTTTCATAGGTGTTTAGAATCATACTAGCGCACTTTCATTTTTTGGCAATGAGCTCCTTCGCTTTCACCAAAAGTGTTCGACTGCTCTCTGTCTAAGTTGTCCCTCAAAACGTGTGAAGTGCCTTGGTAGTATAGAAAAACCTAGGAATTAGACACGGACTACCATGGAGCAGGCAGAAACCAGAATACATGGCGTTTTCTACAGTTTCGTCACATTGCCTCACAAGGAGAGTTGTGTGCTGCTAAAAGTTCACCTCGTTCTTATGCTAAGCAAACATCAGTGCCGTTATAGCTCCTCCAGCCATAAGAGAGACCATTTCAAGCGTACAGGGGCACACCAATGTAAAACTGTGCCAAAACCAAAGTTTTCTTAGACTGTGCAGTGTAGAATTTAATGCTAGGTGACGGGAGTTTACCTCTATTCATGGGTTTGGGGTTGTCACCATTTTCCAACACCTCTTCCAACTGCCTGTAAAACATATAAATTACCGCATGTTTATTGCATGCCATATGAAAGAAAATTTAAAACACTTTTACTAGTTTAGAGTAGACACTAATGAATTGTTTCTCCCCCCCCCCCCCTTTTTTTTGTTTGACAGTCACCATAAGGAAAACAAAATTTCCATGTACATGTAGCAGTGGTACTGGGGACAGCAAGGGGAGTGAGTGCATGTTTACTGCCATCACATTGCATGCCATATAAATGAAAATTTAAAATACTTTTAGAGTAGACATTAACAAATTGCTTCCTCCTTCTCTCTCTTTTTTATGTATAGCCAACATTGACAGTCACCATAAGATTTTTTTTTATTTTTATGTATCAGTGGTACTGTCGAAGTCCATTGTTCATATTTAGAACAGCTTCAAGGGGTGTGAATGCTTAAGAGTTAGCAACAGTTATTTCACTGTCTGATTTTAGTGATACTCAATATATTTGCATGTGGCTCAATGTGATATATGTATTCTGTTGCAGGTTACAAGGCAGTTGCATACCTGCTAAATTTGCAGAAAATCAAGGGGGATCCACATGAAACCAAACCCAATGTGCTCTTAGAAAATTCTGCTATCTAATGGTCTTCATGGAAATATGGAGCCAGCCACATGCACAGGTGTGACTGACTTATCTTTTTCTGTAATCACCAGTGATCTTCAGTCTGAGAATGTGCATAGTGGCACTAGATTGCAGCTTGGCCTGAAGACAGAAACAAATGAGGCATCTGCTACAAAGACAGAAGACATCAAAGTGCAACCTGGGTTCCAGTGTGCCCACCTTCGTCATGGAATTAAGTCAGAGCCTGATGCTGATTTAGAGCCGGATTTACCTCCAGCTTTTCCCTCCAATGCAAGTAGCACGCAGCCAGATGTAAGTGTGCAAAATGGCATTACCATGACCCCAAACATAAAGACAGAGTCACAGGATGAGGGGAGTGAGTGGGGAGGTGAGACAGTGACATCTGATGGTAACACCGTATGTATACCGGTCCACAAGTCAAATAGACCATCCACTAATTCTTCTGCAATGTCTTATGAGTGTTCTGGCAGCTCTGCAAATAGTGTGGATACTGGCTCTGATGAAAAGTACTCGATCTGTTTGCAGTGTGGAGCAATTTTCGGCTGTCATGAAGACTTGATGCAGCACATGCAAACGCACGCACATGACACAATTATACACGGTCAGTTTGGTAAAGAACGGTCTGAATTAAGTTCAGGGAAGTCCAACAAGTCACAATCTGAACTCGATGTTCATTCAGGAGAGAAACCATTTAAGTGTGCTGAATGTACAGCATCATTCAGTGAGTCTTCTGATTTAACCAGGCACATAGTAATGCATGCAGGGAGCAAGAGTTGCAAGTGTGGAGTTTGTAGAGCATCGTCCACTGGGTCTGCCGCTTTGAAAGCGGATAATCATGTACACAAAGAAAAAAAATCGTACAAGTGTGTTGAGTGTGGATATTCTTTTGGGCATCTGTCCCATTTAAAAGTACACATGCGCAGACATACAGGAGAGAAACCGTTTGAATGCAAAGAGTGTGATAAGTCTTTTCATACAGCTGGCAATTTAAAACTGCACATGCGTAAACATACAGGGGAAAGGCCATACAAGTGTGGAGAATGTGGAAAGTCGTATACCCAGAGTAATGATTTGAAAATGCATATGATGAGACATACTGGGGAAAAACCTTTTGCCTGTACTGAGTGTGAAGCATCGTTCACCAGGTCTACCACTTTAAAAAGACACATGTATAAACACACAGGGGAGAAACCATTCAAATGTGAACAATGTGAAGCATCCTTCACTGTGTCTGCTGCTCTTACAAAACATATGTGTGAACATGCAGGATTCAACCAATTTGAGTGTGGTGAATGTGGATCTTCTTTCACCTGTTCCTCCCATTTAAAAATACACATGCGCAGACATACAGGGGAAAAACCATTTGAATGCAGTGAGTGTGGCAAGGCTTTCCATACGGCCAGTCACTTAAAGGTGCACATGCGTTACCACACAGGGGAGAGACCATTTGAATGTGGAGAATGTGGAGAGTCCTTTCCCCACAGTGGTACTTTGAAAATGCACATGATGAAACATACAGGGGAAAGACCCTTTGCTTGTACTGAGTGTAAATCTTCCTTTTATCGGGCTCATGATTTAAAGATGCACATGTTGAGACATTCCGGTGAAAAACCATTTTCATGTACCGAGTGTGAAGCATCCTTTGTTTGGGTTTCTGACTTGAGAAAACACGAGCGGACACATTCACGTGAAAAGTTGTTTCAGTGCAAAGAATGTTCAGCTTCTTTCCATGTGAAAGGTTATCTGACAAGGCACATGAGGACACACACACGAACTGAGACATTTGAATGTGGAGAGTGTGGAGCGTCTTACTGTTATGCACATGATTTGAAAAGACACATGAAGAAGAAACATTCAATTTAAGAAACATTGAAATGTGAAATGGTCTTTGATTGTCTTGTTTTAAGGATTAGTGACACCACATGCACCAAGGAAACTAAAGTGCAAAGACTGTTTCAGTGTGAAATAGCACATTCAGACACAAGAGAAATGATCGAGACATCTGACTATGGAATACATCTTTGGGCCATGGGACCCTACAACTCCATATGATTTTATCATCCATTTTTTCAAATTTTGCGCCCAAACTTTAGGAGTTCCTCCAATATGTGTACATCTGGGTTTTTTTGGGGTTTTTGTTGTTGTTGTTTTTTTTGTTGTTGTTGTATCAAACAAAAACACAAAGAACAAACTTAAATTTCACCACTAGAAATATAGTACACAATTTTTTACGTTTGCCATACTCATAGGTACAAATTAATTCCACATACACTTTCATTGAATTCATTCAGTCAATTTTCTCACAAATTTTAAGCCTTGGCTGTGCTACAAATTTCTTAATCTTTGCTGATGGATCCTCATGCATATATATAGACAGGCATCAGGTAGCAGTTTCCCTCTTCCTACATTAGGATGATTTATATCCCAAAAGAAACTCATCGTGTGCTGTTTGCGAAACAGGCTGGCACTCATAGTTCATCATATCTTAGCCCACAGTGTATGTTATCATGCCCAGTCTGGATTTTTCTCAGACTGTAGAGTGTGATTATTTTTTTGCATAGCAATAAACTGACCTAGTTAGTTGCAAAGCAAGAAACTGACCTAGTTAGTTGCAAAGCAAGAAACTGACCTAGTTAGCCTGAAATGGATTGAGAAGACACTTTGTGTTGTACTGATGAAATCACTCATACATGTATATGGACCATATGATGTTATCTTGTGTACTTTACAGGTATGTGTACTTGTATTGATGACCTGTTACGAGACTTATGCATTTCATAAAGGACAATCTTTGGTAGAGTTGGTTTTTGGGTTTTTTTGTTTTTATTCAGTGAACTGCATAAAATATGTTTGGTGTGTGTGTGTGTGTGTGTGTGTGTGTGTGTGTGTGTGTGTGTGTGTGTGATATTTTAGATTATTCTTGACATATAAAATTAATTATTTTCATATGAAATGAAAAGAACCTTGCTTAACGAAACATACAAATGAACACATTTCCGCACATACCCAGCTGGTTCAATCTGCATAGACTTGGAAAACTATAGGAATAGTTGCTTTACATCCTTTTCATCACTTGTGACAGGACCTCTCGTAACTGTCCACTACCCTAGTCTACTCTGCCGCATTAGGTGGTACGTATGCGTCACACGCAAGTGTCGCCTAGTTTATGTTCAAGTTGTAGTAAGTTGACGCAAATTTCTCATCAGAGTTAGCTCCCCTAATTCAATATGTCGACGCTCTGCCAGTCCATTTTATTATTACTCCAATTCAAGTAAACTGGGTAAAGTAACAGATTTTCTAAAATCACACTTCAACACTTCTATTTTTCACATTTGATATATCAGGCATTTGTATCCATGGGAAGTATAATGCAGGACAAATGTCCTGACTGACTATAAAACTGAAAGTACCTGTATGTATGACAGTCATCTGGCCAGAATAATCAGTGTACTGTCCACTGTGGAGCAGGAAGGCTACGTCCGTCTTGGTAGTAATCGGACATTTGAAAATGAATTGGTCTATGTCCGACGCAGATAAGAAGCCCTGTCATATCTGCAGTAGGCATAATTACCTCCATCTCTTTCTTATGTTTGGGAGTTTTCCCCTGTTCAAAGAAAGAATTGTCAACACTACAGATTGTAACAGATTGCTCATCAGTCAGACGAACAAAAGTGTGTGGGTTATCTTTCTTTTAGTTTGCTTTTTTGCACGGGTTATGGAATCTAGGTTTTTTTTTTACATTCAGATCTATATGTAAATAATAAAAAGAAGTCTTTACATTTCCTCTGCCCAAAACTTCCAGGCTCACACCAAAGACTATTGTAACGATAGTCTTTGCTCACTCTTCGTTTGGAATGACAATTAGACACATATACACAGACGTGCAGTGAGCAGGCAGAAGCCACACCACATGGCGTCTCCCATAGTCTCGTCACGTACAGGTAGTTGCAGACTAGAGCAGAGAGCTTTGGGCAGCTAAAGTTCGCATCATACTCAAGTCATGACCAGCAAACAAAGATCATTTTGAGCATACCTGTGCACAACGAAGCACAACTGGTCCAAAGCCAAAGTTGTCTACTCTGCAACCTAAAAATGCTAGATGATGGGAGCTTTACAACAAAATATTGCAAAGCTCAAAACTTTGAGCCCAGAACTCCCAAGAGTTCATTGGTTTTGAGCTTTGCAGTTTTTGGTGTCGTCGTCTGTTTTTTGGATGCACCAAACAGCTGAAATGCTACAATGACAAGTCACCTAAAAAAAAAAAAAAAAAAAAATTTCCATGTACCATTGCTACTGGGAAAATCCCATACATAGAATGACTTGGTACTGTATTGTATTGTATTGTATTGTATTGTGTTGTATTGTATTGTAGTGATACATGTATTCAACATCCATACATATAGACTCAATTTGCACTTTCTGTTGCAGGTTACAAAGCAAAACAGCAGTAGCATACCTGCATAAATTTACAGAAAACCAAGGGGGATCCAGATGAACCCAAACCTAATATGCCTTTAGGAAATTCTGCTGTCTAATGATCTTTGTGGAAATATGGAGCCAAACACTTGCACAAATGTAAAGCCTGGCTTAACGTTTTCTGCAATGGCCAGTGATCTTCAGTCCAGAAGGATAAACAGTCACAGTGACACTAGTGTGCAACTTGGCCTAAGGGCAGAAACAAATCTGGCATCTGCTGCAGAGGTAGGCAGCCCACAGCTGAACAAGTCAATTGAAGACGTCACAATGCAACCTGGGTTCAAGCGTGTTCACCTTCATCATCATGGAATCAAGTCAGATCCTGAAGCTGATTTTGAGCTGGACTTACCTGTGACTTTTTCCACGACATCAAGTTTACACTGTGGATTCCAACCAGATGAAGGTGTACATGTAGAAACTGACACTACCATTACCCAGAATATAAAGACAGAACCACTGAATGAGGGGAGTCAGTTGGGAGGTGTTAGCACAGCATCTTCTGTTCTAGGAACAGGTGATGAAAACACTAACTGTGAACCAATCAACAAGTCAGATAGACCATCCACCAATTCTTCTGCGGTCTCTTTTGAGTTTTGTGGCAGCTCTGCAAATACTGTTGATACTGGTACTGATGAAAAGTACTCGGTCTGTTTGCAATGTGGAGCAATTTTCAGCTGTCATGAAGACTTGATGCAGCACATGCAAACACACACACATGACACAATTATACACAATCAGTTTGGCATGGAACGGTCTGAATTAAGTTCGGAGCAGCCCAACCTCCATCTTCATTCAGGAGAGAAACCTTTTCAATGTGGAGAGTGTGCAGCATCTTTCAGTGAGTCTTCTGATTTAACCAGGCACATAGTAATGCATGCAGGAAGCAAGAGCTGCAAGTGTGGAGTTTGTAGAGCATCGTCCACTGGATCTACTGCTTTGAAAGATGATAAGCAGACACAAAAAAAATCTCATAAGTGTGTTGAATGTGGATATTCTTTTGGTAATCTCTCCGGTTTAAAAAGACATATGCGTACACATACAGGAGAGAAGCCATTTCAATGTAAAGAGTGTGGTGAGTTTTTCCGTACACGTGGCAACTTAACACTACACATGCGTAAACATACAGGGGAAAGACCATACAAGTGTGGAGAATGTGGAAAGTCGTATACACAGAGTAATCATTTGAAAAAGCATATGATGTCACATACAGGTGAAAAACCTTATGCATGTACTGAGTGTAAAGCATCGTTCACTGAAGCTACCGCGTTAAAACGACACATGTATAAACACACAGGGGAGAAACCACTAAAATGTGAGCAGTGTGAAGCGTCTTTCATTGACCCTGCTGCTTGGAAAAGGCATAAAAATGAACATGCAGGATTCAACCAGTTCGAGTGTGGCGAATGTGGATCTTCTTTCAGCAATTCCTCTCATTTAAAAGTACACATGCGTAGGCACACAGGGGAGAAACCATTTGAATGCAATGAATGTGGTGAGGCGTTCCCCACATCTAGTCAGTTAAAAGTACACATGCGTAAACATACAGGAGAGAAACCATTTGAATGCAGTGAGTGTGGCAAGGCTTTCCCCACATCCAGTCAGTTTAAAATACACATGCGTTACCACACAGGGGAGAGACCGTTCAAATGTGGCGAGTGTGGAGTGTCATTTCCCCACAGTGGTGGTTTGAAAATGCACATGATGAAACATACAGGGGAAAGACCCTTTTCATGTACTGAGTGTAAATCGTCCTTCTATCGAGCTCATGATTTAAAGATGCACATGATGAGACATTCCGGTGAGAAACCATTTTCATGTACCGAGTGTGAAGCATCCTTTGTTTGGGCTTCTGACTTGAAAAAACACGAGCGGACACATTCACGAGAAAAGTTGTTTCAGTGCAAAGAATGTTCAGCTTCTTTCCATGTGAAAGGTTATCTGACAAGGCACATGAGGACACATACACGAACTGAGACATTTGAATGTGGAGAGTGTGGAGCGTCTTACTGTTATGCCCAGGATTTAAAAAGACACATAAAGCAGAAACATTTAAATCCATTAGAACCATTGAAATGTGAAAAGGTTTTAAGTGAGTCTGGTTAAGTAGCACCACATGCACCAAGGAAACAAAAAAGTGAAGAATGTTTTTCATATTTCAGTGTGACAGGCTGTTTGAAAAAGCACATGTGGACACACATTAGGAGGCACACGTTGGGACATGGGTGCCCACACATATGAATGCTAATGAATAACTCATGTTTTTCAAATTTTGTGCCCAAATTTCATGAGTTCACATACATTAAGTATTCGGGGGAAGACGAAAATATTACCAACAGAATAAAATAACTTTAATTTTACCCGTAGAACAAACCTTATTCTTACGTCCTGGGGTCCTGGTTGCCTGGTGCCAGTCTGCTTGAGATGAGAGACTTCCATTTTGCTTCTCTTTCACTATAGTGCCAGCACACTAGCCATGCGGCTGTGTTGTTGGACAGACTTCCGTGTTGGAGTCCCCATGCTGTACTTTTGTCTGTCAGTTCACATCTGGCCGATGTCCTCACCAACTCAGCCTGACAGTCAGTGCTGGCTGGTCACAGTACAGAAAGGGCATAGGGTCTTGAGGGCTTCGATCACGCTTTGAAAGGTATTGCTCGAAATAAACATCCTGTGGCACATTCACCAAAGACACAGTGTAAAAAAAGAAAGAAAAAAAAAGCTGATACATGTACCTTGTTACAGCACACACAGACGTACACAGGCGCTCGACAACAGCAGCACACAGGAAACAAAGTTCTTCTAGTAGAAGTAGAGGTGCCACGTTCTTTTGTTGGTGCCTTCAAACGGCTGTGGCCTCCACCTTTATTTGGCCTAACAACATGACAGTCTAGTGAAATCACTTTTGTTAGCTTTGTACAATATTCAAAACATGACGCAGCAGTTATTAGATCTACTACTCCCCAGCGCTATTCCCCAAAGAGCTTCGCCGCGGTGGTCAGTCCGGCATGGAGGCTGCTGGTCACTCTCCTCTGCTTCCTGCTCTCCCTTTTCTCCCCTCGTATAGTCTCCTGGCATGCACGTTATGAGGGCAGTGAGAGAAAGAACGTGGCGGTGCCGACCCGCACTGGTACGGTATATATATAATCCAGCTAATCCTCCCTTCCGTCGATACGCAAGACTGCACGCGTACGGCCAGTGACGTATTAACCCATCAACACAGGCCAGAGAACAAAGGCTGTGGTAGACTGGCCGGGGAAGAACGGGTGGCTAGTGGGACGGCAGGACTAAGAACAAAAGGGGAAACAGTAGTACAAACATTGCAAACAAAAACAATGTCAGTGAGCAGGGCCGGGCATGACCCGGTCTCAAAAATAATATGGTATATTATCATAGTATGATCATTTGTGTACTGGGACAGTACTTGTAATGTACTAGTTATGAGACTTGTCTAGACTGAAAATTTCAGAATTGAAAATATTTTCTTCATGCTTTTCTTTTCTCAAGTTTTCACCCCGGTCAATAAAATGTTATTCGTATTTAGTGTTACCAGGCTCGGGGTGTGTGTGTGTGTGTGTGTGTGTGCTGATTTTCAGTGATAGGTCTGATCATTATATGAATGAAACTTTATTAAAACCTTACCATAAAACAAGTTGCACACCGTTCACAAGCGCAAGGCTATTTTAGGCTGGCATGGCTTCACTCTCCGTAGCCGCGAGCGGCCGGCGTCTGGGCCACGCCATGCATACACATGACCTAATTTCGCGATGTGTCCAGCTCCGCTCTTAGAAGACAGACTTCAGTTCGCTCGGCAGCAGCGGATTTCCTCAGTTTTGATCCTCCCCTCTAGAGTGGGTAAAGATGCGAACATGCAGTAGACTTTCTGGAACACTTTTCCCTGTCTCAGGAATGCCATAACAACATAAAGATGGATAGGTTGCTTCGGCCCGGGACACACTGGTTCAGTATTTGCACACACTGGAGGAACAGTGGCAGAAATCACTTTTTCAGTTCTGATCGAACAGGGGAGTGTTGTTGCTTTCCTCCGATCACGTGGACACGGGACTTTTCCTAACTCACTATATATAAGCTCCCTTATTAATAGTGGTAGGTGTATATATGCATTGTGCAGTTTATGTGTCGTCTGCTCAACGTGTAGTAAGTTGACGCAAACTTCGTACCAGAGTTAGTTCCCCTGATTCAAAATGTCGACGAGATGCCAGTATGTCTGAACCAGATGAGGTAATATTTGAATCTGTATTACGCAAATTCAAGGGAACTGCGGAAGTAACTTTTTACAGCGGTTGTAATTTTACCAGAACATCATTATTTGCAAATAACACTGCCTACAAAGTCTCTGCAAAAGGCGTATCTTCATCTCCCATTGCGAACTACCGGTACTAGCAAGAGGCTTATCATATTTTATCAGTCGCAAACAGAGAATCAAAGTTACTTGTTAAGACTTGATTCGTACAGTTATTAGTAGGATCGGGTAATCTTGAAGAATAGTATACGAAATTCTGACGTTGTGCCCATATGATCAGCAACCAAAATGGCGCATTGGATTTGCATGCATATCCCAACTTGTGAAATGAAATAAATTATTTGCACCCACATGTGGGGAAGGAGAGGTCAAAGTGAGCAGGTGAGGGTGTCTTACTTCTCTTTGCATCGAGCAGAACCGAAGGCACCCGAAAGAGTGCGTGCAAGTAGCTCCCAGAATTTTGTATACTGTTCTTCAAGATTACCGTAGGACCGAAGAGTGTGTATCATTACATAATACATTTACGATCATCTGTGACACACAGCTACTGAGCTAGGCTATAAAACCTTGATCAGTTTTTTTTTCATAGATCTAGTAGTAGATGAGTGAACAAAATCTTTCAAAGACCTCCTGTCGTTTTGATATTTCTACTAATTCTAGGCTCACAAATCGTCTGGAGTGCTTTGGTGGAAACTAGCGTCTTACCGATTAGACAAATGCACAGTTACACAACAGGTGTGCATGAGCAGGCAGCTAGAAGCCAAAACACATGGTGTCTGCCACAGTCAGTGTGTATGTAATGTAGTTGGCTGGGGCAAGGAGAGCTTTGGGTTGTTGAAGTTCTAATTCTCATGGCCACCAAATATCAGTGTGTTGTATTTAGAGCTTTATCAGTAATGAGATGGACCATTTCAACCATACTCGGGCAGGCATAATTTTTCATTAATTTCAATCGTTCCAAAACCAAATTTGCCCACCGGGGAGGGGGGAAAAAAGTCGAAGAATGGCCGGGCCATGACATGACTTGAAGTGGCACTGAAAAGGAAGCGTTTAACCAGTCACATCTTTACATACATACATACATGTACAAAGCCATTTCTTGTATAGAGAATGATACTGATCTCACTTGAGTTACTGTTAAAAAGATTGCAACAGTAAGTTGCATAGTTACATTCTCATTTTAGTAAAAATGACTTGGTAAATTTATTTTCTTTTGCAGGCTACAACAGCACATCGTAGTACCATACCAGCATAACATCTAAATTACAGAAAACTTGGGGAAGACTCAGGTGAAACTAAATATGCTGTTCCTGTAGGAACATGGAGAATCTGAATATGGAGCCAAACCCTTACACTGGCTCTACGCCTGACTTCTCATCTTCTGTAATCTCTAGCAGTCTTCAGTCTGAAAGGATGCAAAGTGACACTAGAGTGCAATTTCACCTAAAAACAGAAACAAATGCGGTGTCTGCTACAGAGGTAGATGGTCCACAATTACACTCGTCGATTCCAGAGGTCAAAGTGCAGCCTCGGTTTCGGCATGTCGATTTTGATCGTGGGATGAAGTCTGATCCTGACACTGATTTTGAGGTGGACTTACCTCTGACGTTTTCCACGAACTCGGGTTTACAGCCAGATGAAAGTGTACAGACTGACACGAACATGATCCCACACGTAAAGACAGAGCCACTGGAGGAGGGGAATGAGTGGGGAGGTGTTAGCGGCCTGCCCTCTGAGACACGGACAGGTGGTGGAAATACTGATGTTGAACAAAGTAACCAGTCACAGACACCATCCTGTACCGTATCCAGCAATTCTTCTGCATGCCTTAATGTGTTTCCTGGCAACTCTACACATAATGTGGAGCATAACTCTAGTGAAAAGTACTCAGTGTGTTTGCAGTGTGGAGCAGTTTTTGGGTGCACTGAAGACTTGATGCAGCACATGCAAACACACATAGGAGACATTCTTATGCAGACTGGGTTTGGTTATTCACAGTCTGAGTTATCTTCTCAGAATTCAAAGACGATGCAGCCAGGCTCTCAACCAAAGTCTGAAGAGAAACCATTTGAATGCGGAGTGTGTGGAGCATCTTTCAAGAGATCTTGTGATTTAAACAGACATGCTCGTAAACACACAGGGAATAAACCATTTGAGTGTGGTGAATGCTCAGCAACATTCAGTTACTCCTATCACCTCAAAGAACACATGGTGAGGCATACAGGAGAGAAACTATTTAAATGTACCGAGTGTGGAGCGTCTTTCAGCCGAGCGTCTAATTTAAGGAGGCACATGAACATGCATACAGGGAACAAGCCTTTTGAGTGTGAAGTTTGTGAAGCATCATTCAGTCAGTCCACTGCTTTGAAAAGGCACATGTATAAACACACAGGGGAGAGGCCATTTAAATGTGGAGAGTGTGGAGCAACCTTCATTGAATCAGCTGCCTTAAAAGGGCATATGTATCTTCATACTGGAGGAAAACCATTTGAATGTGGGGAATGTAGCTCTTCTTTCACACATGCTAGCCATTTGAAAATACATATGCGTATACACACAGGAGAGAAACCATTTGAATGCAAGGACTGTGGTGAGTCTTTCTCCAAGTCCAGTAATTTAAAAGTGCACATGAGTAAACACACAGGGGTGAGACCATTTGAGTGTGGAGAATGCGGAGAGTCATTCACCCAGAGTGGTCATTTGAAAATGCACATAATGAAACATACTGGGGAGAAACCCTTTGCATGTAGTGAATGTGAAGCATGCTTCTGCCGCGCTTATGACTTGAAGAGGCACATGTGGACACATTCAGATGAGAAGCCATTTGAATGTGACATTTGTAAAGCATCTTTTGTTCATTCCAGTGCTTTGAAAATACATGTGCGCAAACATACAGGGGAAAAGCCATTTGAGTGCACAGAATGTGCAGCATCTTTCACCCAGAAGGGCCATTTGAAAAACCACATGGTGAAACATACAGGAGATAAGTCGTTTGAATGCACAGAATGTGGAGCATCTTTCAGTCGGTCCTACAATTTATCACGGCACATGCAGAAACATGCAAGTGACACAGCATTGAAATGTGAAGCAGCAAGTCTGTAGTGGGAATCTCAAACACTCACACACAAATAATAGGTGGAAGATGGAGTAAATTAAGAGTGTCACTGTCTGAAACACTATCATGGTCATTAAGCTTCTTGCAAAGCTCAGAGACTGACTGTATACATGGTGCTGTCTGTAAGACCAGCAACTGGCTATGTGGCACAAATCAAAATAATAATATTCCTTTGAATGAAAATGATTGTGAAAGGTTATCTTTTTTTCCCTCAAAGACCACACCAATAGGCTGGACATGTGATGTATCATGAGCTCTGAATTAATCTTTGTTGTATGCCTGGCTTTAAACCCTCAAACCTCACTCACCCCTGGACATATAGCATGATGTTGTAACCTAGAAATAATGTTATTTATAGGGCTGAAAAACTAGTCACAGTTGTGGCCATGAAATTCAGAATTTGTATTGATAGCTAGGAGACAATTTGTCATTGTTTCTATCGGTCACTGTTGTTGTGTAATCTGTGCTGATTGTTTAAATGTTTCTATGTCTGAAATACAAATTGTACTTGTATGTATCTATGTCTGAAATACAAATTGTACACATGTGACCTTTCAATGAACATATTCATATGTGAAAGTATATAATAAAGTATTGTGTGTGTGTGTACACCTGTGTCGGGCTATTGATTTGCACTGCTGTTACTGTAGTGTTAGCGCACACACTGATGGGAAGTTTTCCAGATAAGGAAGCGCTGCTCTAGCAATTCAATTCAATTCATTTCATTTAATATCCCAACTTGGGCAATTTGTTTTTAAAACAGCGGCATTAAACACACAAACACGCATCACAGACCTCAACGACTAAAAAGCATGCACGCGCGCGCGCGCGCACACACACACACACACACACAGAGCAATGACCTATAAAAAAAAATGCAACACTCTCCCCGTCAGGTGTGGCTGCATGCATGAGGATTTCAAGAGAATGCAGAATAACTCCTGCCCGCGTTTGTTATGTTGACGCTGCCACGGGAGACAAGCGTTACATTTCGGCGGGAGTAGCTTTTCCCTGTCAAACATGGCGTCTACCTAATCGAAGCGCCGCAATCTCATTTTCGACAAGGCCAAAACGATCTGGTACATTACAATTGTTACTCATACACCACACCTTTATATTGTGTTATGATATTTCTTGATGAAGTTCTGTGCACGCTATAAGAAGTCAAAGACCATCTGAGAATCTCTTTCCCTCTCTCTCTCAGTCTCTCACCAACGATCCTGTATTCAAAAGATTTGGTCACTCGACCGTTTTAAGGGGGATGCCGCGGTACGAGTAACGTCAGTTTCCTTTGCTTCGTCAGGAAGAAATGAAAATGGCCTCTGCCACGCAGCGAAACCGCAGCAAACGACGTAGTGGCGACGCTTGTAGTGCGATATCCTGCCACAATGCCCGCTACAAGAAGGAATGTGATGGTATATCGTTCTTTCGTTTTCCTTCTGATGAAAGCAGGTAAGATTTTGAGTCGGTTACGTTCAGAATTTTGGCAGAATGAGATGTATTCCCCCCCCCCCCCCCCCCACGTGGTAATCGTCCTACGACGGTCCGTGTGTGAAAAACAGTGGTAGATCATGGTAGATTTATGGAGTGATTGTGAAAGCGATGAGCTTGGGATAGATAATGAATGAGGCAGGAAAACGTTCATGGGAGTTGATAGAAGAATAGCTGCATTCAGACTATGTAAGCAGAGACGTGTGAAGGCTGACCTGTACCAGCGATCGTCAAATGTGTCAGGACCATGGTAGCCATTCGGGCTACCACCCTGAACAAAACTGGTAGCCCGAAAAAAATTCTGGAAGCCGGAGTGGCTGCTACGTTCTGATTCATCTCAGAATTCATGCTCGCCATTCGGGCTACCGCTACCAGCTAGCATTCACTTGCCCGACGGTAAATTTGGTAGCGAAAGCGAGCGGGCAATCACAACACCCATCCTTTGGTGACACAAGACCATGGACTGTGTTGTGATTGCTAATTTTCACCATTTTTTTTTTGTTCTTTTCTGCCCGACAATTTTTTTTTTTTTCACACACAGTCCATGGTCTTTTGTCACCAAAGGATGGGTGTTGTGATATTTTTACTATTTTTTCTGGTCCTTTTCTCGCCCACCATCCCCCCCCCCCCCCCTCGTGCCGTGTATGTCAGTATGTCTGCAGAGTTACCTTTTGTTTGTTTGTTGAAGTTATGTCCCATTTGTTTATGTCCTGAAGAAGGCGAAAGTCGAAACATTGACCTGTGCCGTCCTTTGTGAAAGTTAAGTGGTTTCTGTCCCTTTTATGTCGCTTTTATTTGCTTAACTTGTAACCACTCCGCAGTCATTACCGTTTCCTTTTCTCCAAAGATTGAAAAAAGGTTTTCAGTTTTTGTCCTGTTTTTTTCTATATCCTCTGCCAGTGGCAAGACAAAGACTGTCAAAGTACTCGTAACTATAGTAGCATGTACAGGGGTGCCACTTTCTGAGTGACAAAAAGCCGGAAAACTGACCCTCAAAATCTGAATGGCCGGAAAGGCAGACTCCAGAGCCAGTCAAAGGAAGGACGTTGCCCAAAGAAAGTGAAAAGGCAGGGGGGGGGGGGTGTCTGCGTGGCTATCAGGGGGGGGGGGGGGGGGGGGGGGGGGGCTGCGTGGCTATCGGAAACGGCCGACGGTCCAGCCATAGACACAGACTCGCGATTTTTCGCGAAAAGCAGGAAAACCTTTTTAAAAGCAGGAAAGCACTTCACAGCCGGTTCAAAAAGCAGAAAGAATGGCAGCCATAAAGACGTAACATGCCGGATGACAATCAAACCATACCGGAACAAACGTTGCAAGCACGTTGCTAAGCCGGAACTCGGCACGTTCTGAATTTTCCCAGGCCGGAATAGCCGGAAAACTGGCACCCCTGTAAGCCGGAACTCGGCACGTTCTGATTTTCCCAGGCCGGAATTCCGGCCACAGCCGGAAAAGTGGCACCCCTGCATGTACATCATTACTTTCTTGTCACTTTCAGGTGCAGAGTATGGGTTCAGAATAGCAGACGTGATGACCTTCGAGGCAGGCCAGCAAAGGAGCTGCACAAGCATGGCTACTTTTTATGCAGTTACCATTTTGAAGCAAACCAGTTTACCGTTCCTCAAGAGAGGAAACGCTTGAACTGGAATGCAGTGCCCACACTCTTTGATGTCCCTAATCCACCACCAAAACTGACATTGACCAGGCCAGGGAGAAAGGAGAGGAACTGCGCAGAACCTCCTCGTAAGAAGAAGAAATTATATATTCAAACAGGTATGAAGCACTTTTAAAAAAAAATTAAGTGACTCAAATTTCTCATTCAGTACATTTTTTCCCTTACACGTTTTGCTGAGAATAGACACAATGACATTAGTTTCTATCAGTATACAAAACAAGATGGCCACTGACCAGCCCAATATGTTGTTTCCATTTAATCACCTGCTGTCGTCACGGTCGTTCTTTTGTAATGCCATGTATACGGGAGGACACACACACACACACACACACACACACACACACACACACACACA
Source organism: Batillaria attramentaria (assembly GCA_018292915.2). Taxonomy (NCBI): domain Eukaryota; kingdom Metazoa; phylum Mollusca; class Gastropoda; family Batillariidae; genus Batillaria; species Batillaria attramentaria. The sequence continues at coordinate 632,473 of JACVVK020000103.1, read as the reverse complement.
CACACACACACACACTACACTCTCTCTCTCTCTCTGAATGGAAACAACTGACCGGGCTTGTCAGACCAATCTTGGTTTTGGAAGAGAGACGTCAAGTTGTTTTCTTTGAAATCTATGACGTTTTCCTCATTGGGATGACGCATAATACATTTGACGTAATAACATTGACTCGGATACAATTCTTGCAATGAAAGCAGCCCCATGAAAATTGAAGTGTTGCTGCTGCGCAGTGTAAAGATCGAATTTATACCGGCTCAATGTGTTTAACAGACAAGTCTGCGCGGCGAACGTTTTTTCACTATGTGTTATGTCTGCTGCGCGCGCGCGCACACAGACACACACAGACATACGCGCGCGCACGCACGCACGCACGCAGACTTGCGCGAGCCGCGTTTGTGCATGTGCTCCATTGAGACCTATGTGGTGTTCTCTCACTCTACTATGCTATTGAGTGAGAGTCAGTGGGAAAAACAAAGCTCACTACATCAATGAAACTCCCGCTTTCCCCGTCAACAAATAGAGAACTTCCGAAAAGTGACGACACACCCCCACGTCAATCAAACATGACGTCGGCAAACTGACGCTGATACAGTTTTGCGTCAGTGCGCGTGTGCCTTTTCTGCGATGTTTGTGAGGCGTGTGGCTTGTGTAAAGGAAATGTGCTTCGAGTACAAATTTTCGAGTCAACTGACGACAACGGCTGCAGTGAATTTTTCTAATTTTTTTTGTATATTTTTTATGGCACCCCAGGCTCATTATCTATGTATAGTAGGAGCGATTTTGAGATCTAAAGTGTGTTCACCAGCACTTTCATCAGGTACGGTTTACGCCAAAAGTACAAAAGCGACAACCTCCAAACTTCACTCAGTTGAGAGTCCGTATTCATGCTATCTATGTCCCAAAAATGGAGTGGTTTAGGTAAATATTACGCCTTTAAACGCCAGAAAGCCACTTTTTTTTTAAAAGGGCGATAACTCGCAAATCATGTGTGCAATCGTACCTGGATCGGGCCTTCTATTCAACAATCTTGATTCATTTAGAAACCCCAAATTTGAAATCGATCGGTTCAGTATTTTCGGAGAAATAGGCATCTGAACTGGGTTCACATGCAATGTCAACTCAGGCTCGGTTTACATGAAAACTATAAGAGCGACCATTTTCTAGTAGTGACTCTGTTCAGAGTCCGTATTCAAGCTATCTACTGCCAAAAAATTGAGTGATTTAAATAAATATTACGCCTGTACACGAAAGACAACCAACTTGTCTCAAAAGGGCGATAACTCCCAAATCACTTAAGCAATCATCACACGCTTGAATCGTCTAATGTAACATTTTGATAAATTTGGATACCCCAAATTTGAAGCCATTCGGTTAAGTATTTTCGAAGAAACGGGCCCGGACACAATTCACACACGCACACACATCCGCACAGACGGCACTCACTGAGGAGGAGAAGTGCGTTCGGAACATCATACGCGTCAGCATCGATGACGCAAGTTTTCTTACGTCATTGTCAGAGTTACACTTGCAAAATCGTCTCTGCGGGAGATCGGCAGTGACGTGCGTTTGTACCACAGATGCTTGCCTATGAACGTGGAAATTTTAGCCCGTCCTATTATGTTGTTTCCATTACTATGGAAACAACATAAAAAAAGAAGTGGTTGTGGTTAAGTTACCCGACCAATATTCTATGCTACCCCTACTAAATTTTTGTCTAGGGTTGTAGGATCTTTGCTCTCACACACTTGTCTCAGAGTGACACTCACAAACATCATAACATGCTGTTTATACTACTTTCGGGCGTTCAAGGCAGCTGATGTGTGGCATTATGATGTTGGTTACCTGCAGTTTGCAGTACTTACTGAATTCTTGCTTCATTCACGCTGTCAGTGACTCGAGTTGTTTCTGCCCCGTCTCCGTTTTCTTGACAATTTTTTTCGCACCTGCCTGCAGGTTGTGTGAGTCCACCAGACTGGAAACTAGCTTTATGTGAGAGAATGGAGTCAGATTACACTGTCAGGATTTCAGATGTGAAGGTGGAAGTTGATGTTGCAGAGGAGGATAACACATGGTTTACAAGTAAGAGAATGTGCAGTAGTACCGAACTTGACTGTGTGCTTGTACTAGTTGTAGGTTTTTGTGAAAGTGACAGCAGTTGTGTTTCTCTTACAGCTTTGTTGTTTTCAGAGATATCAGTTAATTTTGTGTGTGTAATTTTTTTTAAAGAAGTGGTGACCAGTGCAATATGATTACATTACAATCACCTGCCACATCCAGCTGTTTGGCAAAAAGCAAGGAATATTGGTTTTTTTTAGAACAATGTCATTTAGACTGTGGGGGTGTAGGAATGTTATCCGCAATACATTTTACTTAAACTTCAAGATAAAAGCAGGTGGTGGGGGGGGGGGGGGGGGGGGTTAATGTATTCATGGGGAAAAAGAAAAATGCTATTACATGTAACAGCACATGTATGACTTTTCTCCACAGAGCCAAGTGTGCCAAGGCTTGAACGTGAGGATAAACACCACCTCTATCACCTTGGGGACCCAGACAGTCACCATGCTTTTGCACACCTTGGGAATTCTGGCACTGGAGGGCACTGCTTGAGTTCTACAGAACCTGACAGTTTTGCTGGTAAATGGCATCCAAATGTGAAGGTTGAGCTGGATGACAGTGCTACAGCAGAAGTTCCACATGGTCGTGGTTTTAATACAGACAGCAGAATTAAACCAGACCCTGACATTAAGCATGAACCCAGCTCTCCACTCTCACCAAAACCGGACTGCGATGTTAGACCTGAGTTATCTGTTTTGGGCGAGTTGAACATGCCTTCTGACAAGCAGAACAAACCCCATGTGATTAAGACTGAATCTGGAGCTCTCACATCAGCAGGCAAGCACGACAACCCCTCTGATAACACAGGGAGGTCACACACGCCACTTAGTAGTGTGAGCAGTGCTTCCAGTTGCACTTCTGACTGTCCTGTCTATTTCCAAAGCAATGAAGTCGCCTGCAAAACTGAAACAAGCTTGACAAATACACAGAGTGATCTTAAGCTGAGTAATGAAAGTGAGAATAAGTCTGATGCATCAAGCAAACCCTCCAGTGATTTAAAGCTCAACTCAAACAGCAACAGGTACATAATACAAGTTGGTGAGCCTGGAAAATTGAGAGAACAGATGGACCATCAAACAGGATCAAGGCGCACATCGACCATTGCTGCATCTCCATCTTTGATAGAACACATGCGCACACCTACAGATGAAAAAATGTACAAGTGTGAAGTGTGTGCGTTGGCTTTCACCACGTCTCACAGGTTAAAAGTACACATGCGGAAACATACAGGAGAAAGGCCATACCAGTGTGGAGTGTGTGGCGCATCTTTCAGCCAGAACGGTTCTCTAACACAACATATGTACACACATACAGGCGAAAAACCATACAGGTGTGATGTGTGTAAGGCCGGTTTCACTACGTCAGGTAGTTTACAACTGCACAAGCGTACACATACGGGAGAAAGACCATTCCAGTGTGGGATGTGTGGAGCATCTTTCGGGCGCAGCAGCACTCTAAAACAACACATGATCACACACACAGGGGAAAAGCCATACAGGTGTGAAGTGTGTGAAGCAACTTTCACCTCGTCAGCTGGTTTGAAAGGACACCTGCGTACACATACAGGAGAAAAACCATACCAGTGTACAATGTGTGGAGCGTCTTTTGCACACAGTAGTACTCTAAGACAGCACACGTTTACACATACAGGAGAAAAGGCTTACAAATGTAGTGAATGTCCAGCAGCTTTCTCTGCATCAAACACTTTAAAAGTTCACTTGCGAACACATACAGGAGAAAAACCATTCCGTTGCGATGTGTGTGGGGCATCTTTCAGTCAGAGGAGTAACTTAAGACAACACTCATTTACACACACAGGAGAAAAAAATCTCTACAAGCGTTCTGCATCTTCGGTGAAAAGTGTGCACGCACGAACCGGAAAAAAATCACGAAAGTGTGAAGCATCCTCCAGCCAGAGCGACAATGTGAATAAAGACACATCTAACTGTGCAAAAGAAAAGACAAACAAAAATCCAGCCTCTGCATCTGCAGTAGCACAGGTCATCCAGGATACAGCGCGAAAAGTCCACAAGTGCAAAGAGTGTGAGGGTGCTTTCAGTACATCTACCAAGTTGAAAATACACATGCGCACACATACAGGAGAAAAACCTTACCAATGCAGAGAATGTGAAGCATCGTTCAGCCAGAGTAGTACTTTAAAACAGCACACACTAACGCACACAGGGGAAAAGCCGTTCCAATGTAAACAGTGCGACAAAACCTTTGCTGCATCAAAAACCTTGAGAAATCACTTGCGTGAGAAAAATTGTTTAAATGTGAAGAGTGTGGAGTTTCGTTTGGGCAGAGAGGCAGTTTACAGCGGCACTTAGCTACACATGCAGGAGAAAAAACACACAAATGTGAGGAGTGTGGGCTGGCATTCACGCGGAAAAGCTCTTTGAAAGAGCACTCATTTACACATACAACGGAAAAACCATTTGAATGTGGAGAGTGCAGTAAAGTGTTTATCAGGTCTGACAGATTGAAAAAACACGTGTGCTCCCACCCCAAGAAAAAAACATTCAAAATGTGAAGAGTGTGATCTGGCTTTCAGTACATTTAGAAGTTTGCAAATGCACGTGCGTACACATAGTGTAGATATGGAGCCTACAATGAGTAATGCACACAGTGTGAGGCTGCATTTCATTTGATCTCTCTTAGTAGCACAACCATATATATATATATATATATATAGTTGGCAGAATTCCATAAAACAATTCATGTTGTGCTTCAGAAACAGTGAAAAGTGGAAGAAGAAGAAAAAACTTGCTGTGTTTGGCACCGTCACTTTCCGGGATGAGTTTTAACTAAGGCACTTCAGAAGGACTGGATGCTTGAAGCTTCCTGAAGAAGCTCACAAAGAGTTTCGCGGAATTGAGACAGCATTTGTGAAGGGTCATGCACACACAGTAAGAGTCAGAGAGTGTGTGTCTGTATGTAAGCTGTAGTCAGCTTTTGTGGGGTTTCACTTGCTGGTAAATATGCTGTACACATGCATTTTTTGTCAAACTTGATTCAGCATGCGTAGATCATGTCTGTGATGTCACTTTTATTGTACATGTTCATTGTGCTATCCACGCCCTGAAAGGGGTGAAAGGAAAATCTTGTGTGTGTGTGTGTGTGTGTGTGTTTAGCATCTCCACAAAAAACTGGTCACCTTTCTGTGCAGAGATTTCATAGCTTAGCATTAACAAACGTCTCGCACACACATCATTCATTTCATGCATTCACCTCCCACGCAAGTCCTGAAGCACTACAAACATTATTTGCATACAGAGTCTCTTTATTTTCACTATGTGGTCTCAAAATAACAAAAGGTACATGACAGCAAGCATAGGTATACATTTCTGACTGATCTATTATCTAAAGATTATGCTCTAACATTGTCAAGTTCTCCCAGTTACACATGATGTGCTGCCCCGACTAGTGAAATAAAGCAAGCAAGTGCAATGATGCATGGGGTGTTTGCCTTGTATTACATGTAGAAACCAAACATCAAAAAGGCTTGAGGGGGGAATTACATGTACATGTGTTAAAGCCTCCATGTTCATAATGCGTTCTGAGGGAAAACACCGCCGCTTACAAAGCTCCTAGGCTGTGTGCCAAATGGATACATGTTCCTTTTGGCCATCGCGACCATATTTTCATCACTATGCGGCTTCTAACGGTAGAAAAATATGACTTTCTCCTAACGCTTCCATACCTGTACTTCGCGTCAATATGACCAAGTCGCTAAAAATAGCCACCAATCAGCACGGCCTAGTTGTACGTTTCTACATACGTAGAACAAGATATACGCCAACCCTAGTCACCAAAATGGTTTCTGAAGCTACACTGTGTCTCAAGTGATTGATGCACAGATTACCGTAAGCGCATTCCATGAAAAGTTTACCACAGTGTTGTATGCCTGACAAATGTAGGGCTATGGATTAAATTATCAGCTGCATTCAAATGAAGTGAATGATTTTGACTGTTCGCAGGCAAGCGTAGTGAAAGACCATGCAAACTTCAAAGAGTATGTGACCTTCACATCCTTGTACTTTATTACACTGTTAACCTTCGGACGACGCCATGGGTAAAAAGTTGCACACACATTGCTTTAGATGAACGTATCTCGGTCAATATTTATGTCACACCTTTGAAATTTCATGACTTTGTCAATAAATGGTTTGACTATGTTCATGCCAAAAATTGTGTTGTTTAACTTGTAATTAGCAGAGTAAGTTGTGAATTGCCTATATAAAAACCACAGGTAATTTGTTTCCCACGATGTAGGACTAGGAATAAGTTGAAATTTACCTTTCTAAAAACCATGGGTAATTTGTTTCCCACGATGTAGGACTAGGAATAAGCTGCAATCTGCCTATATAAAAACCACTGGTAATTTGTTTCCCACGACGTAGGACTAGGAATAAGTCGAAAATTACCTATTTAAAAACCATGGGTAAGTTGTTTCACACGATGTAGGACTAAGAAGTTTTTTAGCGACGTAGCCGGAAGGTTAAAGCTACACTGTGCCACAAAATGAAAGCAGTGTGCACATCATGTATGTACAATAGATGATTTCATTCAGGCAGTGTGAACATTTTCAGACCAGAGCTGAATTATGGAAATGACTTGTACAATCAACATGTTACTATACGTACAATCATATTCATTGTCACAGCAATCACAAGCAGAACTGAAAAACAGCACCTTCTAAAACCTGATCATTCATACTTGCATACAGATTTTCTCATGGATGTAATTATTCCAACTGATGAGTGTAAAATGAGTGACAAATGAATTTGAATACTTTCTGTAACACTATTTTGCTGGAGAGGGTAGGGGTTATGTCCTGGTTGATAAATGTTTGTTCGTTAGTTGCAGTTGCATGATTTCAGCAGAGCAAAATGCAGACAAATATCACATAGAAGTATGTTCGTGAAGTGTTGAAGAAAAACAAAATACAACAAAACTTCGGTAGACTGTGAGCTTGTACAAAGCCAGTAATGCGGAATCGGAAAATAGAAGGAAAACATATATTAACCCTGTCTGTGGTTGTCATCTTTTAATCTTTTTTCCAAAACCATAAGCAGACCCCGTACAAAGTGACAACCATTCAAAACTGACAGCAAAATAATTTCTCACAGCTCCCAAGGTTATCATAATCGTAAGTCATGGAAAATATGCACAGTAAGAAACTTTCATTTTTCACGAGCTTTTATTCATTTATTCTTCTTTTTTTTTCAGTTTGTTTCTGCTGTTGTTAAGAGTTTAAATTTATGCATTGAGGGGGAGGTGTAACATAGGGGAAAACAACAAGAACAACAAAAGCCATTATAACTTCCCACTAGTGACTGGAAAACGTTCAGCACTGAGGTAATTAATGAATAAGAAGAATAAAATGAAACATGTCCAGCAAAGTGAGTTTAATCTCCACACTCTGCGGGATGCAGGAAAGTACAATACAGCGTGCATCGCCTCGTATCACTTGCATGTACCAACAAACTGCAAACTGAAACGGACATACTGTTGCGTGGTTATGCTGTAGTACTCTAAACACTAGACAAGTCTGGCTGAACAGCAAACCTCAGCCTCTACCAGTCTGTGTGTATCAGCTGTTTGACAGGAAAGTAATACTGTACGTATTGTGCCTCAGTCCTGGGCATGTACATGTACATACCATAACACAGAAAAAATGGCTAAAGCTGAGAATTCTTCAGGGAAAAACAAAATGTGTCACAGCTGCAATAAACAAAATAGCAACTACAGGATCAGCTATAAAGAGTTTGGCATTTTAGACAGCTGTCATGTGTTCCCAGTGAATTTCACTTTTCATGTTAATCTCAAGAGGTAAGACTTCAAAACAAAGTGTTTACATAGAAGGTGTTGAGGGCAAAGACTGACAAGCTGAGGGTTTTAACTTTGATGACTGACTATATCTTCTAACAGTTCTGTGTACATCCTGAAGAAAAAAAAAAAACCAAACAAACAACAAAAAAAACACCAAGGACTTAATTGGTATACATGTACTTACATGTGAAGGAAACACTGTACCTACAGGTACATTAAAATGGCTTTGAGGCCACTATGCAAAGGCCTTCCTCAACAACAGAGTATCAACTTTGATCTCTTACTCATTTGAACAGAAGTAAAAATGGCAGATGCAACAAACCAAGAGTGGTGGCTGTACATTCACACGATACCTCTTCTGTCCAGTTCAACACTACTTCTGTGCATATAACACACAATACACACAGCATGAACACACGTTACAGATGGACAAATCTCAACATGACTTCACTATACACAACAAATAACAAGGTAGATACATTTAACAAAAACGAATCATTAGCAACATCAATCTCCATAAACATAATCTCAGGGTCCTACCGGTAATCACCTTTCAAAGAGTCCATCACAGTTCAAACTCTGAATGCATCAGCTTTGGTAATGACTATGATACTCCTGCATCATCTGCTTTAGGCCTCATGCAACACGCATGCCCAGAAATGCCCTTTCTTGCAGCATGTGTAGTGGGGATCACATTCACATCAGAAATCGGTCCAATACTGAAGCCACAATGTTGTGGGTTTTTTTTTCTCGTAGGCAGATGTACCCCAGTATTGGTGTTATTTTCTTTGTACCCAAGGTAAAAACAATATCCTCTCATTTTTGTGGCATTTTGTCCTATAAAAGGCATCATGGACCTGAACCCCTGTGTTTCTGGCCCTCTAACATGAAAAACACAATCATTATCTCACACTATAAGTTTTCACACACAGACTTTCAGAAGACAGCTGTGTACCACACCCAAAAATTCCATTTCCTTCAGATTTCACAGATTAGTCTTGTATGATACGCGCCAATAATGTCAACATCATACAGATGACATTTACCATGCTCATAGGCAAACCAGCTGTCAAAATGATAAAAGTCTGTTTATACATGTACTTCCAGTTCCATAACCTACCATAACATTGACAGAGTCATGGACAAGCAGTAAAGTACTCACACACTAATGATTCCAGTTTACCAGAGCAGAAGTTGCCACTTGCTAACAGTTACACACACCATCAAACAGATCTAACCCCTACTTGTAAACAAAAGAGTGAAAATCTTCTGTGGCCCCAATTTTGGATGAGGAAAAGTCTGATATGTTACAGCTTCCCACAGGTAAGTACTTACACCTGAGATAAATATATATATACATACAAAATCCGTATAGCTGCCTAAATAAAGGAGTTACTGTCATCTATGATGGCGTAGTTGTGAGTACACGAGGAGTCCGAAGCTTGACCAGAAGAAAAGTCCGCCGGCCAGGGTCCGCCAGAATCCGTCCTTTTGCTGGACTACTCGGGGACAGAGAGAGAAGAGGCTTCTGGATGCAGCAATGGCACACACAGCAACAGGGAAACCAGGCCCAGCAAAACAAAAGCAATGCAGCAAACAAACTAACCAAACCAAACTAAACAACAAAACCGTCTCCTACAGCACAACACCAACAGAACGCAAGTAAGGTCCTCATTCCTCAATGGACTGTCTACAGTATGGGCCATCACGAAACAACCCATACAGGTACAGGAACATGCAGTGTCAAGTTACAGGGAAGAAGTAAGCCTGCTAAGGAAAGTCAGCATGATCACTGATGTGTGACAGCTGTTGTACATATATATATAGACTTGTCAGTTGTGCCTGCATGTTGCCATAGCATCGACATGAACTGCGCCATACTGCAGCTTGAGAAAACAATCTTATCATGTGTAACCAGACACGAAAGGAACTATGTATTTTGTATGCTCAAGATTTGTTTTTTTGACGCCACTTCCACATCACTGCAGCACAAGTATGGAATCGTACCTATACAAGCTGTTTC
>JACVVK020000102.1:1550000-1639238 GCA_018292915.2 Batillaria attramentaria | reverse complement strand
CGGTGCATGTCTGTCCATCGCAAAATGTTTGTAAGTGTCGATTAGTGATCAGCACATTGAGTTTTAAGAAATGCGCCCTACAAATACCATTTATTATTATTATTTATTACATGTACATTCTGTACATTCATTTCTATTTTCCTGCTACCTCTCAGGCAATTGAAGATTCCATTAAGTCTCGAGACAGTGCCCATGTTGGCACCAACAACGCTGTCAAAAACCTAGAGGTTCACCATGTGGCCACCCTCACCGACCTCCGGGGCCGCATCGTGCGCTGCGACTCAGCCATCAGCAAACTGAGCACCGATGTGCGCTCCTGCTTCGACTCCATTCGTCAGCTGAACCACCAGCAGCAGGAGTTGTCCAACCGAATGATGGATCGCATGCATGGCATTGAGCAGCAGGTGAGTCTTGTTTGTGGCAGACATGAGCAAAAGCTTGTGGGCAGCTCATAACTAGACGCGAGTACAGAATCTTGCTACAGCTGCAGACACTTATTTTTGACTATACAGGATTAGTTCATTTGTGTTGTTTTGTTTTCGTTTTTCTTTGTTGCTTTATTTGGTGGTGTTGGTTTGGTTTTGGTTTTTGGTGTTGTTTTGCTTTGTTTTGTTTTAGTGAGTTTTTGGTGTGTTATTTTGTTTGTTTGTTTTTTGTTTTTTTTGTGGGGAGTGGGGGTTGTGTTTGGGGTTTTTATTTTATTGGGAGGCGGGAGGGGGTGTTTAATTTTTGTTTTTGTTTGTTTGGTTTTGGGTTTTGTTTTTTTTGTTTGTTTTTTTTTTGGTTTTTGTTGTTGTGTTTGGTTTTTTGTTTGTTAGTTTTTTTGGTTCCTTTTTGTTTTTGATGTTGTTTTGGTTTTTTTTCCGGGGGGGGGGGGGGGGGGGGGGCTGTTTCATGAGACTGGATCAAAATAAATCTCAGTCTAGAACTCACTGTCACAGCTTACATGCACACAGAGACACATGCACACAGAGACACATGCACGTGCGCACACACACAAACACACACACACACACACACACACCCGCCACATCACATCACGCCATTCAAGCATGCACCCCACACAAGCATTGTACATGTATATTAGGCTCATTTTATTTATCTCTCTGTGTGCAGTTGATAGCCATCAACAACCAGGTGGAGCGGTCATCAGGCGAGAGTCGCATGAAGCTACAGCACCTGGAGGGCGACACCAACACTCAGATGTCCATGATCGACGCCAAGTCACGGCAGTTGGTGGATGAGGTCAAGACCATGATTGAAGCTCTGCGCAGCGCAAGTGCAGCCGAAAGAGAACGGATGGAGCAACGGCTGATGAACCTCATAGAGAAGAGTGGGGCAAGCAGAGACCTACTGCTTGTAAGTTTGTGTGCTTGTGCACGCAGATGCTGCTTGTGTGTATCTTTTTTTTTTTCTTTTTTTTTTGGACGACTTGACAGGGAAGACAAGTTGCTAGCACAAAAAAATAAATGAATAAATAAATAAGTAAATTAATAAATTCTGTTCTAGGCAGTCCCTCTGCTGTTTATGTTATTTGCATATCATTACATTAGTGGAATTTGTTATTTGCATAGTTATGTAAATAGTGTACTTTTACTATTTACCAAAAAAAAAAACACAAAAAAAACACGTTCTGCTGATGTTTGGACAAAACCAAAGGTAGAAACTGTTCTTCAACCAATTTTGAACCTCACTATGCAATTTCAAAGCTTTAACTCTTAATAGTATTCATCTAGTGAGGGAAACGCCAAAGCCATCATTTCACATCTTCAGAATCATAGGTTTATTTAATGACGTCATAATTAACATACAGAGGAAAAGGCAAATGAATAAGCTTAGGATTGAGACAAAACTGAACTCTGTACTTTAAAGACACAATCAGTCTGGAAACAGAATTTTGAAAGAAAAATCGTAATTTTTTTCCTTAGAATCTGCTCTTAATTGCTCAACTCTGAGGTTTCAGTTTCAAATCAGAGCCTTTGCTTTAGTGGAAAGGATTATTCTGTCTTGTTCATTTGATATTGTTGCAGCCAGCTTGCTTCTGCAGAGACTACGTTTTCTAAGCACAGTACTTCTGTCTGTTTATGAATACTCATCATTCTTATTGTGGCTTGGTTTAGGAACCCTGTGTGTGTGTGTGTGTGTGTGTGTGTGTGTGTGTGTGTGTGTGTGTGTGTGTGCGCGCGCGCATTTGGACATGCGTGTGTGTTGTGCTAATCATTTACTTACAGCATTTTCTGTTTCGCTGTCTTCTGTTAATGTTAGGAAAAAGTGGATAAGCGCCTTGATGAGATGCAGTATGGGGTTGAGGCCCGACTCATTAAACTTGAAGAGGCAATCCTTGATTCACGCAACCAGATCACGGATGTTCAGACGGTGAGTTCTTACTTTGCAAAACAGCACTGACCTATAGTGGTGTACACATCATAATCCAAAAATGAGAAAAATGGCAAAGTGTAGCCAGTACTGTTAGTCAACACGGTAAATGGGAGTTCTTTAAACATCTTCATGCTGTCATCATGCAGTACGTACACAGCAACACAGGGTAGTCTATTCTTCTGTGGAGGCATACGTACCTGTTTTGCTTGTAACTGATACAATTTTATAAAAAATAAAAAAAAACGTGTATTCATATCTTCTGTTATATTGGTATCAAAGTTGTTGCATTAACTTCATCATAGTATCTCACTCAAGAAGATTTTGTAATAGATACTGGGGGGGGGGGGGGGGTTGTTTTTTGGTTAAATCTGTTTTTCTTGTAATCTAAGTAGCTGAATGAACATTTACCATGGTATCTCACTCAGAAAGATTTATTTCTCCATATATTTACAGCACATTGAGTCCAAACTTCTGGCCAAAATGGACAGCAACATTAAAAAGAATTCAGAGGATGTCACCAAACTGAAGCGCGAATGCCGTGAAGGGTTTGCCACTGTGCATGAGAGTATCAGCAATGTCAAAACGGTTATGGAGGGGAAACGCAAACTGCTTGAAGATCAGCTGAGAAAAGAAATCGGTCAGATTCGCAAGATGGTGGTTTTGGTATGAGAGCGCATTTGAATACGGACTTTGTCCAGGTAGACTTTGACCCAATAAGAAGCTTTGCTTCACCGTATGTCTGTAGTGTCTGCTACATGTACAAGTTAACTTGTGTCATTGCACGCAAAGAAATTTGTACTGTTTACAACAGCATCAGCCTATGCCTTTTGCCATCTTGAATGAAATTGTAACAAGAACAATCAGTTAGATTCATTCTGTTTTTAGCCCAATGATTTTTGCACACATGAATGTGTTTGTTGGGTTTTTTTGTTTTTGTTGTGTGATGCTGATTACATGTATGAGCAAAGCATACTATTATAGTGCAGTGCCGGATGAAGGGAAAGGGATGTAACAGAGTGGCTAAATCGAGTGCTTAGTGGCACTAAGATAATAAGCCTGAGAGTTGATTGAGCCCATCCCCTGTCATTTACTCATACATGTGCAGGGCTGCACATACATGGGAACGATGGAACATACACATCTGCCTTGGTTAGAAAATGATTGAACATTTCAAAAATGAATCGGTCTGTGACTGATATCTGACGCGGATTATAAAGCCCTGCATGTGCGTGAAGGAGGTGGGTCTCTTCATGGAGACCAGCGTGACTACCGGTACATCTGATGTTATCAGGCAGCTGCTGCAGAGTGTGTGGTCATGCACGCCACTGACGCTACATCCTAGCGTAATCTGCTCAGCAGCTACATGTGTTACCGGTACCATTTCACTCTCTCAGTTTGTAAGGCATGTGTGGCAGGTGCAGACTGTGATATGCACTTTCCACTTTTCTCTCTCTCGGTTCCGTCTCTGGGCGTGGGTGGCATAGTAGATTAGAACTTCTTTGGGTAACCTCCTTTGTGGCCAGACAAAAGTGATGTTAAAAGAAAGACGATTGCCTGAAAGAATCTCACATAGTGAGGAAGATGGAGTGTCGTTTTGTCGTTTAAGCATTTTGTCTACCAAAGGGGGCTATCCTGTATTCCATGCTCAGCGGCCCCAAAATGTACAACGTAGAACAGAGCACAGTGGCTTGGTCCCCGTAAGCAGCAATTGTTTCGGCACTCATGCACCACAACACATCTTTTCAGAGCAGTAGTGGCATAAACGAATCAGGACAATCTGTTTCACAGTGCATCTCACTAATCTGTGTGTCCGGGGTGTTAATGGTTACAGGAGAACAGAAAAGGTTATTTGTTGTCTTTTGTTTTGTACCATGTATATATTTCTGTGCATTGTAAGTCATATGGTAAAGTAGATGTGTATATATGTGATCTTTTTTCACTCTTGCGTAACATTCAACAACTGGGATAGGTAGGACGGACAGATCTAATTGTTCCAAATACCTCGGAAGTCTCTTGCATTCATGTTTGTTTGTTTGTTTGTTTGTTTGTTTTTAATGTGTTTTGTCTTTTATTTGTCCACACGTGTAATTATATTCCTGTACAAAATGATTGTCTTCCAAGTTGCCTTAGTTTATCAGATCTCACTTTGTTGCACTTTTGCTGCCCTCAGTGAATTGATCTTGTTTTTACGCATACTGTATATGGTCGTTCAGAAATTTGAAATGTGTGCAATGCAGATAATGTTGGATACGCTTGAATATTGGGTAAATTTAGTCTAATAATGTAGTACCGTACCCAAGTGTGCATCGCAAACCTTCCTCAAACTAATGAGCATGCAGGCATTTTATAGTACTATGCTCATGTTCTCTTTGTAACTGCAAATACTTCTGAAAATAATACTGGCAATGAAAGATTTGAAACTGGAAATTTGATTAGTTGGTAAGATGAACAGTTAGCAAGCACGTGATCATGCACATTTGTGGGTCTTTCACTGCACTCTGAATATACATAAATACATATAGTATTATTTTCTGTTTAAATATCAATGATGTATTTGTGAAAGTCATTTATTTTCACCCTCCACTTTTTCTTCTTACTTTTTTTTTAAATTCATGTGTACTGGTATTTTTAAAAGAAGGTAGAGTTTTACACATTCATGGCATATATGCCTTATATGGCCATTTATTTTAAAGAAATGTATTTGTTCCGTCCATTTGAGATATATAATATACATGTATATATATATATGTATAATGCCTTTCCGTCCATTCTTTCTATCTGTGCAAGTACAGTTATAATATTTGTACATCAGTATTTAATGTTTTCGACTCTACCAGGTAAATGTCATTCAGAGGAAAAATTCCACCATAAAGGATATAACTCAAAATGTGCATGTTGTTTTTTATTTTGTACCATAACTATTCATCTATGTTTTTGAATATTTCAATAGTATAGAAGTTCATTAATCCTCAGTTCACTTTTTCTCCTGTGAAATCCAACACTTTAGGTTTTTGAGGGATTTTTTACATTATTATTTTGTTTTGTTTTTGTTTCTTGTTTATTTTTTTTTCAGTTCATTGCCAGCTACAGCTGTGATTGTGTATGGTTGGGGCTTTAGTGACTCCATATACACACCTTTGTCTATTTCTTTTTAATAAATATATATAGTGATAAATCAGGCTCTTATGATTGTGCATGTGTGATGTGTGTGTGTGTGTGTGTGTGTGTGATTCTTTTGTTTAGTCAGCTGATCCATTGCAGGCAACAAACACAAGAAACTAAACTTCATTTGTTCGTTCTTTCCAAAAACTGACATTGTTCTTTCTCACTCGCACTGACACTGACACTGGCACACACGTCTGCATCACGTAAAACAAATGTCAAACACTATGTTAATTGAAATGATAAACATTGTAATTGTAACCCGATGGGTTTTCACCCAGGTTATTGAGGGGGGTTTTTGTTTGTTTTTTTGTTGTTGTTGTTTTTTAATTGTGACTGTACAGTCACTTAGGCTCAGTTGGTATAGTTTGCCCGTTGGGGGGTGTAAATGTATACCAGTCAAGCGCAGGAGGGGCAAATACAACCAAGAGTAGCGAGGCCCCCAGTCCCAGTTACAGACCAGTAACAGCTTCCGGGTCATGTAGTATGAAGTCCGCTAAACTCTTTGCCCCTTTTGAAATTTGTGTGCAAAGTAAAAAAAAAAAATGGCAATCTGGTTCTGTTTGTTGGCTTTGTAAACAAGTTTCATGCCAGGTAATAGTAAAATTAGGGAAAATTGAGGCTGGCCTGTGGACTATTTGTATTCATGCGCGGCTGGCACAGGAGCCAGCAGACGACCGTGGAATCGGGGGGGGGGTATGTGGTCGCTGCCAACATTGCCAAAAAACGGAATATTAAAATTTGTTGAAATTTACTCCACATATGAGTCTATGGCTGCCTGATTTTTTTTATTTTTTTTTTATTTTTTTTTGGGAGGGGGGATTTTAAAACATTTCTAGGGTGTCATCTGCAACCTTATGTGGAAGAGGAATAAGCGTTTTCCTCCAAATTTGCGTCTCTGGGCAACGCGGGAGGGGGTGCAAATGTACTCCGGGGTCTGGGGAGGCAAAGACACGTGGCCGTTGACTTGGTTCTACGACTTCATGCGAAATATCGACGGAATTGACTGGTAAACATTTGCACCCTGCATTAGGGGGCCTGTGCTCTACAGATTTCTGTAATAAAAAGTTAGGATCAAGTTTGTTCTACGTTCCCTATATAAAAAGCCTAATTTTCCCACCCTAGCCTTGTTTACTTTCGCTTTGCATTATCCCTTAAAGAGTTACTTCCCTTACAACATGGCGCTCCTCCGATCAACTGGCAATGCTGAAAAAGCCAATATTTCGTACCTCGTTCGCAAAACTAGAATGCAGACTAAAGCAGTTTGAAACAAGTCTTTCAAACTGACCGTAGATTGAAGATCATTTGTCCCTGCTTTACCTCTGCACTCGCTTGATTTTGCGTTTCTTTCTCACAGACTATGGCGACGGCGGAATTTTACTATGACCCACTTGAGTGTTCCATATGCCTGGGAAGTTTCAAGGATCCCAAGATCCTTCCGTGCTTTCATTCGTTTTGCCTGGTGTGTCTTGAAAAGCACGTCAGAGAGGATATTGTCCCCGCAAGCAGGTACAATGTGGCCTTTTTTACTTGCCCTTTGTGCAGAAAACAAACAACAATACCAGCAGAGGGTGTGAAATCGTTTCAGACCAATTTCTATATCGATGCACTGAAAGCAAACAGTCGAAGCAAACATGGAGCAGAAACTCTCCCAGTTCATGCATTGCCTGCAGAACTGGGATCACTGGAACTGCATCCTGGACTACGCAAAACTGGTGGAGGCCAAGAGGCTCAGAATCAGTTGGCAGAAATGCGATTTAGGGCAGCCAAGATTGTTGGGTATTTGTCTGAACTGAAGCAGGACTGTAGTGATTACACTGAAAAGTTCACATCAGAAGCCACACAAGTCAGAAAAGAGATCGAGAAGCTGAGACAAAAGGCCCATGATCTTGTGAATGCTGCCTGTGATGAAACGATCCACAATCTTGAAAGTGTGGTTCAGGGAGAACTCGAGCGAGCCAATGGCTATAAATCAGAAGTTGGTGGTCTTATCTCACAGGCTAGTGCCTTTGAGAAAAATGCAGAAGCTGGCCAAAAACATGAAAATTCAACTGTTGTTTCAGAAACTCAGAAGCAGGTTGTTGATGAATACACCAAAGTTGTGAGTGCCATTCCCAGAATGAATAAACTCGGAGAGAAAAAGTCTGTATCTCTGAAGCCACCACCACAGCCTGTCAATGAAATCATCACCACCCAGACAGTGTTAGGAGGACTTGTGATTCAGTCACAGTCACAGTGTCAGGCCCCTGTGGCCAGCAGTTCAAGAAATCAAGGTCACAATAGCTCCGGTGATGCAAACCAGACAGGTGCTTCCAGCAGCCATGGAAAGGTCACTAGTCAGGATGCTAGTTCCACAGGACCTGATAAGAGTGGTGCTACTCCGGGTGCAGCTCACAATGTTGCTTATTACTCCGCCGAAAGTGATGTTGACAGTGATAGTTCTGTTGAGGCAGAGGATGACCTTGACCCAAGTGTTCATGGTGCAGTAGGAGGAGCTGAAGCTGGTGCATCAGTATTGGGAACAGGACAACAGAGTACCTCTGCTGCAGCTTCACAGGGGCCTAGGGTTCTTCGTATGTTCAATGCCCCAGTGGCCATTGAGATCAGACACATTGCTCCGCACACCACTCCCGGGCAGGCGTGGGTCAACTACGGCCAGAGAGAACCCACTGTGTACCTTGTGGATGTCAACGGACACCAGATCAAGATGGTAACTACAGGTGGCGATGCACACGACATGACTGTACTTGACCAGCACACATTGGTTGTAGCCAATCCGGCACAGAAAAGGATCAAGCACGTTGACATTGATCCAGATGACAGTCCAAACTTGCACGGTCAGCACACATACCTGCTACCTTTTTCTGCCACATGTATAGCGTATAATGCCTCAGTGCAAGCTCTGGCTGTTGCAGGAAAGAACAATCTGCAGATCCTCTCAACTGTACATGCTCGCAGCGAGAGGATCATCCATGGACAGTCGGATTTCCTGACTAAACCCAGCTCAGTGGCATTCTCTTGCTTCTCAGATCTGGTGGTTCTGGCAGTGGCAGACCTAGGTACAAAGGCTGTCTACATCTTTGCAGAGTGCCACAACAAGGATACCAAGTTTTCCTTGGAAAACATGTTCATGTACCAAGGAGAGGGACTGGGAGAGAGGTGTCTTGGCGAGCACCTGGCCTTTCAGCCTGTGTCCGTGAGTGGTCGTGAGAATGTGTTTGCTGTCTTGGATAAGGGGACAGAATCCATTGCCTTGCTGGGCCATGAGTTTTCTCTCATTGGCATTGTAAGGCTTAGTGAGCTGCAGGTGCCCAGTCCGCGGTCCATCGCCTTCACAAGCGGTGATTCCTCCTGCTGGAAAGTGTGGCTTGGCACTGCCTCTGGACAGATTGCGGTTATTGAACTGCCTGAATTTCTTAGTGTCGGTTGAATTTGAGACTTTCTCAGTTGCTGCTGTTCTGACCCTTAGGGCTAACTTTGTGTATGAAACACAGGAAGACTCAAAACATGAATTCAGTGTGTAAGAATGATAAACGCACGTAGTTTGCTGAAGACTTAACTTTTAGTGTACACTATGTGGATGCCTCTGGAAGGATCTGTAGATCTAGCAGCTGTTAAACAGCTTGAATTTCTCTGTGTTCATTGAATTTGAGACCTTTTCTACTTCTAGGGTATGACTTTATTTATGTAATAAGTAGGAAAATATGCTCTGTGTCCAGCGATCATCAAATGTGTCAGGACCATGGTAGCCATTCGGGCTACCGCCCTGAACAAAACTGGTAGCCCGAAAAAAATTCTGGAAGCCGGAGTGGCTGCTAGGTTCTGATTCATCTCAGAATTCCTGCTCACCATTCGGGCTACCGCTACCGGAGCTTTCACTCGCCCGGCGGTAAATTTGGTAGCGAAAGCGAGCGGGCGAGCGCATTTGACGATCGCTGTGTGTCAAGAAAATTGATTTGTGATTTGGTTGTAAAGAAACAAGTAAATAAAGAAAATTTATATATATATATATATATGTATAACCCTCCTCGGAGATTATGGGTGCAAAACTACCCATGCTTTCAAGGAAGGAAGCTTGCGCGTTGTACACTTTAGGTGCAAAACCACCCATACTTTAACAAGGAAAAAAACCATTGTATGACTTTTCCAGTGCCGGTATGTTGTTGGTACAAAGTCACCCATACTTTTCAAGGACTCCCAAGTCCCATCTGCAGAACTAAATCGTGCGTTTCTTCCATTACCAGGGCCGTAGCTGTTACTTGGAATCAGCTCCCCCTTCCAGTCAGAAAAATCTCAAACAAATAATCGCTCGTCTTCCTGAAAAACACACCTCTTTACCTCCCAATAGCTGTGCCATTGCGTTCTGCTGGTGTGCGTGGGCGTGTGCGTTGGCGGGGGGGGGGGGGGGGGGGATTGATTTCGGCTATTATCAGTTTATGTTATAATCTGATTTACCTGTCTTGTGTTGTTTGCTTTATCTGTCTTTTATCTGTTTTTATGTGTTCATATCGGGGGGGGGGGGGGGGGGGGATTTGGTATCCGCTATTATCAGTTTATTTGTTATAATCTGTTTTACCTGCCTTGTTTGCTTTAAGGTTAAGCGTTATATAAATATTTTATTATTATTATCCTAAGTGTATGTGTTTATATTTTCTTGTGTGTTTTATTTCATTTTATTTTATTTGTGGGGGGGGGGGGGGATTTTATTGTAACAGTTCCCTTGTGCATAGGACGTTTATCTTCAAGGTAGTTGGTGAACAAGTAATAGAAAAAGTCTCCTTGTCCAATCCAATCCACTTTATAGCACAGCAGTACTCCTCAGAGCAATGCATGCTCATGCTTGGAAAAACAGCAGGAAAAAAAAAGAAAAAATGTTGGTTGTGTTCAGCACTGACAGTCTCAGTTGAAGAATTTTTACCAGGGGTAAGAGTAATATATGTTTTGTGAATGTTTTGGCTTGGCTTGTTTTTGTATTGTACTTTGTAGGGAATGCGACATGGCTCACATTGAGAGGATGTGATTGGACTGCTCTTATACACACTCCTACATAACTGTTCTTTCATTCATGCTCTTATAGACTGTTCCAGAAGTTAAACATTTTATTCATCATGTTTTTGTTCCAGTGTTCATTTTTGTTTGTAACTGCTCATTGTTAGTCCGTGTGTGTGTGTGTGGGGGGGGGGGGGTGTGAGTGTGAGAGAGAGAGAGAGCGAGGAAATCCATTGTCAGGAAAAAGTCAGTGAGCTGTCTCTAGTGACGATAAGAGTTTATTTTTTCAATCATAAAAAGACATTAAAATGATAGACCTTTGTGTCTTGCTCGTCCTTCATTATCAAAGCTAAACATCTGCCTAAAGCTGAGCATTTGAACACACAGTTCTTGTAAAATCGAGATTGATGTGTAGTGTATGTCTGTGTGGCGCAAAATTATCTTTGCCGTGTTTGACCTGTTCTCCCGAAATGGGAATAAGTCGTGCCATGGCATTCCACGCAGTATATATTTGCAGTGCTGGGGGTCATGCTGTATCACTAGTACTACTACTGTAGTACATGTACCCTTAAATTAAGTTACTATCTTCCAACTGACTGCTATGCTTACAGTTTAAAAAGTACTTGTACGCACAATTCTAATAAGCTATATGAAATTTAAAAAGCATTTTCTCTTGTTTATAATATATATATATATAAATATATGTTACAGTCAAAGCTGGAAATTAGTCATTCTCTGGGAATGCCTGAAATTTCAGTCATTCCCAAGAAATTCCTGTTTTGATCGGGCATTGCCGTGGTGTTTTTCTGGCTTCACCTCCATTCAAAGTTGCTTTCAATTCCAGTAGGATTTCCTGGTACTTCGTTTTTTAGTAAGAGGTAGTTTGGGTTTTTTTCATATTTTTCAAACAGCCTTTGTCGGAAAGTTTCCTCAGCCATGTTCAAACTTTCAGGCATTCCCGGAGAATGACTAATTTCCAGCTTTGACTGTAACATATATATATACACATGCACCATGAACATGGACTTTTCCACCATTTTATGAGCCAGAACAGGTCGCCTATGTATGTGGTATGTGAAAGTACCAGTATGTCCACACTTTTTTGCAAACATCCGTGGAACAATAAAAACATTGTATAGTGGACTTGCACAACATTCCTACACATAACATTTGAACATTCACAGAATTATCACAGCATGCAGTATCTCGACTTACCAGTGCGCTATATGGAACGCAAAAACCTGTACGTACTCTTCAAGAGTTGCTTCCCGTGAAATAGTTGGCAGCGTGATTGTTTACATGCCGACAAGATGGCTGCCACCAGCGTCACATAAACCTCAAACTCGATAATAAGTGGCGGAAACCGACACAAAACATGGGTTCAGGGGCAAGCGCACAAGTACAGGCGGTAGACGCCGAGAAAAGCCAGACTCCAGACCAAGAAAGCGGTACAAAGGCCTCCGACATCGTCACAAAGAACAGGAAGGGTTCAAGGTAAGTCGTGTTGAGGAAAGAAAGGCCTATGTCCTCCGTGCGACTACTCTTACCAGTTCAAATGTCGTCATTAAAATGATGCAGTTATTTGTTAGTATACGCTTTCCACTGCCCACTTTCCACTAAATTCCTTGTTTATGCACCAATGTTTTCAGTCAAATATACAAACATCGAAATTACTGTACTTGGGTTGGTATGTTTTTGGGTGTCCACTTTCCACAAAATGTGATAAATAAATGCAAAGTACAGACCAACCAAGAAAACAGGAATCGCTCGCTGTCACTTTCTGTCTGCTAGTCAGTTTGTCTCTTTCTCCAGGTGTAAGCATCACTTGTTCAAAAGATCGCGTTAGGCCTTTAATTGTATGTAATATATATATATCACAGATACATTTGTATTCCAGAACAAACACGGAGTCTTCTCCAACAACGAAGACGAAGACAACTCCAGTGGCGGCATTGGTAAGTAGACTTTTTCCCCACTCTAGTCTGTCAATAGAAAATAGCAGTTTTGTAAAGTGTTCTGCTGGTACTTTTTGTATGCAAAAGCATTTTCTCTGTATACCCCTCTTTTGAGATACATGTAGTGCAATTATTTTGCAGCAGTCAAGAACTGAGCAGATGATGTTCACCGTCTCACTTTTTCACCAGTTTTGTGTGTGTGTGTGTGTGTGTGTGTGTGTGTGTGTGTGTGCGCGTTTGCAGGACATCAAACATACCCGGCCTGGATCTGCCACTTCTGTTGGCATGTCAAGCAAAGACGAGCCTGCTACACTGGCAAGCCTACAGGCCAGAGTGAGGCAGCTGGAGAAAGATGTGAGTGTGTTGTCTGTTTACCAGAAATGACCACAGGAAGATGATAAGCAGGACTTCACATAACTGAATTTTAATGTTGCTTCGTGAAGCTTCCCCCTTTGATTCTGTTCTCTTCCCTTTTTTTTTTTTTTTTTTTTGGCTCCTTTTTTTTTTCCTTTTTTTTTTATTTCCTACTTTTTACATCTTTATTTTTTTATGGTGAAGGAAAGTAGGTTTTTGTACTGGAGTACATGTACATAACATTTGTCCTCAACCCATCCCTCCACCCCCCCCACCCCCTCACCCCCCATCTTGTCATGCTAAGAGTAAGACTCTATCAGATCCAGAATTTTTGTACTGAAATGTATGCATTTCTTCTGTTCCTTGCCTGCGCTGTATTTTCACCGCTGTCTCTCGAGTCCACCTTAGACTGCATGTAGCCCAAGGTGGACTCGAGAGACAGCGGTGAAAATACATGTAGCCCACTTTCTTTTCTCATGTCCTTTCTATGTGTGCTGAGTGGAGATAGATGGTGTTTGCGTGTGTCTGCATGTATTTCAGTTGTTTTTTTGTTGTTGTTGTTGTTGTTTTGTTGTTGTTGTTGGGTTTGGGTTTGTTTTTTTGGCGGGGGGGGGGGGGGTGATGTTGTCTTTACCTCTTTGTTTGTTTGTTTGTTTGTTTGTTGTTTGTTGTTAATACATGTAAATCTCTTTAATTTTTTTGTTAAGCTCGGTGAGAGTGAAAGTGAAAAGCTGGATCTCCAAGACCGCATCCAGGCCCTAGAGGAACGTCTGTCAGAGGTCAGCTTGGCTGCCTCAGCTGCCACACATGGGGACACTGTCAATACTGTCACTGGTGCTGGAGATGATGGCGGTGTGGTGGGCAGAAAAGGCCAGCCTCAAGGTCTCAGTGAAACCCTGAAAGCCAAAGATCACTACATCGAACAGCTGGAGAAACAGCTTGCCACCACTCAAGGAGAGGCAAACAAGACGGTTAGTAGTAATAGTAGTAGCAAAATAAGGTTTGGTAAAAATGCCTCCGAGTTGGCATGGTTTGCCCTCAGGATAGTACATGTATGTAATTGCATCATAACCATGAAGTTAATCTTAACCTAATGCAAAACTTTAACCTAAAACTTTAACCGAACCCTGTTGTCTCCCCCAGCCCTTTTGTTTGTTTGTTGTTGTTTGTTTGTTTGTTTTAAAAACAAGCTTGCTTGATTTCAATGTTTTCCGATGCATTGATTAACAAATTACTTTTTCTTTTACTTTTTTTTTCCCTTTTTTTTTCCCCTTGCGTCATGAGCAAGCAGCACATGTTTCAAACCAGTTGTAATACATTATACTGAAGGTCACATTTCTGCACAAAGCTTTGAAATATGCTTAGCCTTGTAAATGTTTTTAGGCATCTGTATTGTTGAAGTTGTCTGTTTGTTTTATTTTGTTTTGTTGATGTGTGATAATCACTGTTGCTACAGACAAATGACAAGTTCAACATTTGACATACAGATAAGACAGCACTCACTTTCATTCATTTTTATATGAAATAATATCTGTACACAACAAGACTATATATCTCAGCTTCCTTATCTTCACAGCGCATACGTCTAAAGAAGAGGATCAAGACATTGACGGCACAGATAAACGAAGCAAAACAAGAGTCATCCATCGCACATCTTGAAATGCGCGAGCGACAAGAAGAAGACAAGCTTGACCATGGTAAGCATGAATTTCAGTGGGAGTCAAAAGAATAAATGCCACTGAGTGATCTGTTCCTCTGTCCTTTTAAAGTGATTTCTATTTTGTTTTGCTGCTTTTGTTTTGGTTATCCTGGGAATTGGGCCTGCGTACCTTTACTAAGAGATCTATATACTAGTCCTTTCCTTCTTTACTTGCATTAGGGGAGCCGGGGTGGTCAAATGGGAGAGCGTTGGACTTCTAATGCTCGGGTCATGAGTTCGATCTCGGCTGGGGCCAAATATTTGTGCTGGCTTTTTCATCGTTGCCCCATCTTTGATATCACCCTATGTGGTGGAAAAGGACGTTAAACCCCCAAACACCCACCCACCCTCATTACTTGCATTCTTACAAACAAAAAAGGGGGAGGGGAGGGGGGAGAAACAATTTCTGATCTGGTATGTCTTAGGTGACATTTCTTTCGCCATATCCCCTTTCCAATATGAAATTAACATTCAGTGGAAGGCACTAAAAGAGTCACTCGTGGGGTGTTTGCCTCACAGTCAAGCTAGCTGTATCATCCAAACTGGCATAAGTTTGAGGCAAATTAAAGGGTACGACAAGTCAAGAGCACTATTGGGTTTAAATGACAGATATTGAGGTCCTAGACGGCTGCAGCCCAAAAGATTTGAACACGAATACACCATTCAGCATTTTTCACACCAAACGGCAGCCGAAATGCGATGCCATGGAGGCTGCCATGTTGATCCTAGCAGTCAGGGAACGCAGAAGAAGAAGAAGAAGAAGATCCTAGCAGTGTCGTCACTCCACCACTCAGCAGCAGGCGAGATTCAGACACTGTGTGCAGGGTGCCTGCTACACATTTTAGGCGTGCTATTTCTGGCTCGTATACACTTTGCTTATTTCTTGAAAGCTAGAATGGATTTGGGGATAGTTCCCTATAATTTCGAGCAAGAATATTCTGAGGAAGAGCTCAGTAAGGGGTCAGGCAGAAAACAGTGTGGACGCCGATGGGGAAGAGCCGATTGATGAAACGAGTGCAGTTGTGGGAGATGCGTGTTTGACAAGTGAAGCAGCAACATCGTTCGCAAAAGCGCCAGTGAAACAATCCGGGGTAAAATGATCTCCACAAACGAGGTCTCGATTATTCCAGGTGTATGCCTGCACTCGGCGGGGCAAGCGAGTCGTTCAAGTTCTCCAACCATTTCGCACACAACCTCCGTTTTTCCTTTGATTTGTTTAGATTCGGAAATTCAAAAAAGCTTTTGTGGCTTCCATCTGCATTCTTACATGTGCCTTGTTGCTGAAACAACCAAACGCTTTGCACGGTGGCATCTCGAACACAAAATAATACTCTGGAACAACCCGCTCAAAGCGGGCACTGCCGACAGTGGTGGTGGAGTGATGTCACCATCAGCACCTTTCCAGTCTCATTCGCGAAAGAGCGCAGCAACATGGCGCAGCCCAGGAATCGAAAGCAGAGGGTGTTTTCGGCACATTTTTGAGTAAATGGTACTTTGTTCACGAAAACTTTTGCTGTCTAACAGCTTAGGACCTCAATATCTGTCATTTAAACCCAATAGTGCTCTTGACTTGCCGTACCCTTTAACTTAGGAAATATTTTGTTTCATGAAAATGGGAAACAGTTTAGTGGTAAGATTTTGTAGCATGTATAAATTAAAACTTGTTCTTCCTTACTCTCTTCCCTTCAGAGTAGACCGACTGGATTTTAGTTCACATTTGTAAACTGAGCGACTGTATATGTGTCATCCATGACTGTATGTCACCTTATTCATTTTCAGATGGGAAAGGTTGCCCAGCGTCACACTCTCCTGCAAGTCTGGCCACCAGACGAAGAAGGCAGACAGTCGAAGATGAAGGTCATCCTGAACTTGTCGGCACAGGTGTCTGAGCAGGCAGAGAAGATCGCACGGCTGGAGAAAGACCTAGAGGAGAGAGACTCTGAGATCAGAATGCTTATGGAAGATTACGCTCGTGCTAGCAGCACAGACTTCTCAGCGAAATCTCACACTTCACCACACAGTATTAAGATGGGTGCAGGAGAAATGCGTGGAGCTACCAGAGCTACCGGGCAGGTCTTTTGGGCCTGAGTCGTACGGCAGGCAGCTCACACCAGTGGGACCCTTCAAACAATTACAGTTTTGACAGAGACAAGAAATTGGCCACACGGACCAGGCCGAACGCAAGCTCGGCAGACAGGCCTCAAGCACCACTCCTGAACAAGAGAGGTCAAATTGCCACCAAGGGGGCTTGCTCTTGAGCGACAGTCCACAGCACTCTCAGATTCCGACTCAGACTGGAGATGGATTCAACCACACCAAAAATTCACAGCGCTCCAGCTCGTACTAGGGTCAAAAGTGCAGCGACAGCATTCAAGGACAAGAATGACCCGGGTTGCCCCACAACAGTGGACGAAGACAAGTGGAGTTTGGCCACCGATGACAACGACCTCATGTTCACGGCAGAGGCTTCCCTTTCCCGAAATGGCAGCGCGAAGCAAAAGAGGAAATCGGCATTGAAATCTAAACTGAGCGAACCAGAAATGAAAGATCCAAGGCACTGATGGGCCCTTCGCTGGCGTTTGCTGCCTCACCGCAAGATCAGCTGGCAGACACAAGCTGTAACAACACTCCGACCCCACGTAGCACGGCCAGGGGTTTTGAGTTCAGCGCAAACAAGGGAATGTCTTTTGCAGTGTGATTTACACCTATCAGGCTTTATCGTGGTTTCATCATATCTGCAGCATAGACGCTAGGATGCATTCCATCATCCTTCAGCTAGTGGCCATGCAGACATAATGATGCTTCCGTGAGAATTCACAGTGCTGCCGTAGAACAGTGGATGGAGTAAACGCTACTAGAAATTGTATATATCACATCACAATACACCTGACATGAGATTTCCACAACCTGTGACTCAAACTGTACAGACATATTGGTCCCTCTGGAAATTTACAATGCTGTTGTAAATCATGCAGTGACACCACTTCAGAGGGGATAATGCTGCCATTTTGATGCTCACAGACCGTTCTTAGTCTTTTTTGTGGTATCTATCCTCACACTGCTTAAACACCTGGACAGTGACAGTGTTTGTAATGCTGGCACTGCGCCAACAAAAGTGTACTCAATGATGCGGCAGTCACACTGAGCGCTCCAGTGGTGTAACAACAGTCCGAAAATTTGAACGTTTGACTGCTCGTGCAAACATCTATCGCATTAAGAGCTGTACTAACCATCAAGATGGAGAATTTTGAGCGTCCAGGCACACTCACAAGCAAAACTGTTCCAAAGCATAAGTTGGCTTTAACAAAGATGGAATCAGCCCATTTGATTTGTATGTCATCAGAATGCACCCAGTATGAGACTACCACAATCTGTGACTCAGTCTGACTCGATCTATTGGTCCCTCAGGGCCCGCATGTAAAAGTCAGGTTTAGGGAGTTTAGCCCCTGGTTAGGGTCTAACCTCGAACTAAATTAGCTCAAGGGTTAAATTTTCTGTTGTTTTTTGTTTTAAATCAGGAAGCGGGTCCATTCAAGCAAGGTGCCTGTGCCGGTTGTAGAAGGATTTTTGTCTTTCTTTCTTCACTTCCTTTTTTATTTAATTTTGTTTTGGGGTTTCTTTTGTCCTAGTCTGGGTTAGGCCCGTAGCCGTGGGTTAAATTAACCTCGAGTTTTACATATGGGCCCTGGAAATGTAAAACACTGCTGTAAAACAGTGGACGAGTGAATGCTCCTTGAATGCTTCTTGAATATTTGTTACACGCACATCAGACCCTTTATAGTCTAGCATAAGATTTTTATGATCTTTGACTCACAGGTTGGGTGTTCTCATAATTTATTTGTCTTGAGTGTTCTGTCAGCAGCCTTGTGTGTCACGGAGTGAGTTGGTGTGTTATTTATGATTGTGTGTGTGCTTTTTCTCATGCCGTTTGCAGCTGGGCTTTCTGCTGTGATGAAGTAGGACTTAGACAGAGCGTGGTCCAGCATTATATTCAGCAGCCTGCTGAGAAATCTTTAAGTGCTTTTAAACACCGGTATTGCATTTATAAGATGCCCAGCATTTCAGTCTTTGTTGTGTGCACAGTAGCACGTGTGTGTGTGTGTGTGTGTGTGTGTGTGTGTGTGTGTGTGTGTGTGTGTGTGTGTGTGCAGGTGTGTGTGTGTGTGTGTGTGTGTGTGTGTGTGTGTGTGTGTGTGTGTGTGAGAGAGAGAGAGAGAGTGGATGTGTGTGTGTGTGTGTGAGAGAGAGAGAGAGTATTGACTTTGCTGTGCGCAGTCTGTGAAATTTCACAATCACAAAAGCGTGCATGGTAAATTCACTGTTTGCTTGAACTAACCGTCTGCTGTCATGGCGGTTTGTCTGAAACTTCTGTAGTAACATCATGCATTGTGGCAGTCCTCTGCTACGTTTACTCAGACACTGTGTAATGCAGTATTATAATTTCAAAGGGCAGGATAAGAACCCATCAGTATGGTTTGCACATGTATGTCGAGTCTTTTACCTGAGTCATGAATGTTTGTCTTCCCCTGACTGTCAGCATTAAAACAAGATATTGTTCTGAGTAGTGTTGGCTTCATTGTTTATTTTTGTAAAGTGTTGAGGGTGCGGTGTTTTTTTCTGAGGAATTGTAGCCACAGATTAGCTGTGCTGCATCCAAAAATTCACTAGAGATACACAAAGACAACAGGGGTACTGTACTCAATGCAAAACTACTCGTCTGAGTCGGGTCTGACAGCAAGGAAATCCTTACAGGACTTTGGACTCCCCCAAACCCCCCCCCCACCCCGCCTCCCGTCTATTCCACTTGAGCCAATGTAAACGGAAAAATAAAAACTGTGTCGCTTTCCTGAGAATAAAAACAAAAACAGTACAGCGCGTAAGGAGTACACTCCCACCACAATCAAGTAAACATTGATTACTTTATCAGGCGCACACCTACACTGACGCATACAATAAGAACCATACATAGTGCGGCAGGAGATTGTCAGACAGACTGACAAGTAAGCTTGCTACATACGTACAATCCATTTTTAGTTCAGTTCAAAATATTCTTTTGCGGTCTGTTTTAAAAATAAGCTTTAAATGGACTAATTGCATCTGTGCTAAGCAAACTTGCTTTGGAACAGTTTCGCTCATGAGCACACCTGTACAGTGAAAATACTTTATCCTGATGATAAGTAATGCTTGATGCAATACAATGTTGTTTACATTTCGAGAGGTTGAACATTCAAAGTGTCTGGCTGTTGTTATACTTCTGGGCCCGCATGTAAAAGTCGGGGTTAGGGAGTTCAGCCCCGGGTTAGAGTCTAACCCCGAACTAAACTACATGTAGCTCTAGGCCGGGTTAGATTTTCTGTTGTCAGTTTTTTGTTTTAAATCAGGAAGCGGGTCCATTCCAGCAAGGTGGTTATGCCGATATAGAAGGATTTTTGTCTTTCTTTCTTCGCTTCCTTTTTTGTTTAATTTTGTTTTGGGGTTTCTTTTGTCCTATTCTGGGTTAGGCCCGTAGCCGTGGGTTAAATTAACCTCGAGCTCTACATACGTACGGGCCCTGGAGCGCTGAGTGTGGTAGCCACGTCGTCAAGTACTACGCCTCTGCTGGCTCAGTGCCAGCATTACAGACTGACGCTGTCACTGTGACCATCGAGGTGCCCGAGTCAGTAAAGTGGTGTGATGACAGATACTAGGATAGCACGAAAACAGCTCAGAACGTTCTGTGAGCATAAAACGGTAGCATTAGCCCCTTTAAAACAGACAATTTGACTTTATAGCTTCAGTTCGTTCAAAAGTATACAAAGTTAAAAAATAAAATAAAATGTGAAGAAGAAAAAAACACGAAATTAAAAGTCTTCCTTTTGTCACTGTGTGCCACGGCAGTCCATCTGCTCGGCGACAGCCAAAGCAAAAAACAAAACAAAACAAAAACAACGGAACAGTAAGAACTCTGTCAGTTTCCCAGGAAAACTAGCACAGCGTCAGTGTGACGACTACACTCCTAATACTGATTTACCACAATAAATCAAACCCGCGGCATTTGTGTAAGGC
Source organism: Batillaria attramentaria (assembly GCA_018292915.2). Lineage (NCBI taxonomy): Eukaryota > Metazoa > Mollusca > Gastropoda > Batillariidae > Batillaria > Batillaria attramentaria. The sequence goes on along the minus strand of JACVVK020000102.1, from coordinate 1,618,655 downwards.
TCACACCTACACGCGCTCGTTAGAGCCATGCTAGGAAGGCAGATTGCCCAATACATTGACCGGGAGAGCCGGCTTGCTGCACTGAATAATAACAGGGTTCTAGATATTGCCCCATGTCGTAATAACTCAACTGTGACCGACTATTTACTGACTGAACTAAAAATGTGCTCGAGGCCGATACTATAGGTGGGCTAACCGGCCTCACATGAGTTAGCGTGACGGTTAGCGTGACGGTTAGCGCGCGTGACCTGGGCTGGACTGAGCACGCGTCAGTCAGGTTGTACATGGCGGTAAACCAAGATTGCGGAGTGTTTCCGGAACTGATTACGATTAAAAAGTTTCGACAACGACTGCTCAGTGTTTTGGGGGTTGTTGTTGATGTTGTTGTTGTATGAGGACAGAATGAGTAATTATCAGTATTGACCGCACAACCTAAGAATGAAGACTGAGGCCGGAACTTGATGTCAGGAAAGCCCGGCCGGCACTGCAACTGAAGTAATTATTCAGCTACGGGGTATCCGACAAGGAAATCCGGGCACAAAGTGGGACCTTTTTCAAGTCATTTCAGTATTCAGTCGGCTAGCCATAGTGTTAAAAGACTGAACTGCAAATAAAAGTGTCGGCTTTCGCTTTCCTGGGAAATCCAGCGCAGCCGGCGTATCAGTAAGGACTAAACTCCCACCGGCCCGGCACTGACTGACCGACAATAAATCAAACATTTATTACTTTATTAGACACACGCCTTAGGCGGAACTGATCGCATTTTCTTTTTATCTGTCAGTTGGCGTGAGCCAATGTGAAACTGACGAAAATAAAAACTCTGTCGCTTTTCCGGGAAACTCAGTGATAAACTGAAGTGCGGTTCAAAATTCTTGATAATTTCCCTTGCCGGGAAAACAAAACAACAACAACAACAAAAACCGCCGTGGGCGGGCGCATGTTGTGAGATTGCCCAGTCAGTGCATGTACCGCACCAGTAAAACAACGGAGACAGGGTCCGCTGTACGACCTAGGTCGGATTAACTCAGCTGTGACCGACTACAGGCCACTGTGCTAAAAATATGCTAGTGGCCTACCTCTGCATGACCCCAATCTAGGACACGCGTTTGACACATTATACCGACACGGCAGCGGTAAAGTAAGACGGCGCAGAGTAAAAGTGTTTCTTACGGTTAATTCCAACGTAACTTACGGTTAGTTCAAACGTTTCGATGGCGACCTTAGACTGCTCTAATGAAAAGCAACGTATTTGAAATATGAGCATGCACCCGTGTTTCCGGGCATCGTAGTGGGCTCGTGTCTGGCTGCCACGTGACGACCCTCTTTTTCACACAGACTGACAAACCAGAATTGAGTACAGTCACAGTAGCGGCACCGAGTGTTTCCATTTTCAACTGAAATGTTGGTAGCACCGCCGGAAACTCTCACTGAGTCACTCCTCGGCCGGACTAGTTTCGATTTCAGCCGGTGGGAAAGAAATGGGCCATTAATTTTATTGATCAACCAGAAAACCGCTTTCATTACTGACAACGTTAAAGGCGCGTGCTTGTTATTTCTCACATGTAAATGCCTCAATTTAGCTGACAGAAATACTTCGTCAAATATTTTGAATTCAAAAGTCGTGAGAAAAAAAAAAGCAAGCCGGCCGCCATTTTGACTGCCTCTCGCTGTATGGTCATTTTAGGCGGCCGTTCAGCGTGAATTGGTCACAGTGTGAGGACACTCACACTTAAAAAGGTCCTTGTACTTAAACTTTGAAGGGTACATGTTACTTTTTGGGCTGTCTCCTCAGTCAGTTCCCTAGCGTGGTTCACTCGTGGTGAGGCTGGGTCGTCAACACACTTGAGACAATTCAAGACAACAGCACGAGAGGGCAAACCTGAACACATTATCACCTCAGACACCCGGAGGTACAGTGTGCGAGTGACGTACTTTGCGGACAAGGGTGGAAACCGTGTCACTGCGTCAGTTTGGTTGTGTGTGTGTGTGTGTGTGTGTGTGTGTGTTTTGTTGTTGGGTTTTTGTTGTTTTGTATTTTTGTTGTTGATTTGGTTTGTATGTTTTGGGGGGGTGGTCTTTTTTGTTTTGTTTTGTTTTGTTTGTTTGTTTTGAGTTTTTTGTTCGGGGCGGGGCCGAGGGGGTGCGTTTTGTGCACTATGGACAAAGAAGAACAAGAGCTTTAAATGGAAAATAAATAAATAAATAAATAAAACCGGTAACAGCACAAGATATTAGTTTTCTTGCCCGGACCGACTTGGCATAACTAATATACCTTGATTGTCTGTAAATCTTATATTCGCGAAGGCCGTGACTGATGTTTCAATACACCCAGAAACAAAAATCTATTTCACCTAGTACCCTACGGCAGTGCTAAAAATTACGTATAAAAACACCAAAACGAAAACAAAAACTCTGCACTTCTACACCGATATATCTGAGAACTGACAAAACTATCAGTATCGTAAGAGTTTGATCGTCTTTGGAAAACAACAACAACAAAACACTAAACGCCTATCAGATCCATAGGCACATTTTCCATATTCCACATAAACATACACGTAGAACTGTGAACTGTGGCAGTGTAGCATTGGCTGCTCACTGTACCACCAACACTGCAGGCCGCCGGGTTGCTCCCCTTATCGAGGGTAGGAATTCTATAAAGGTCGGACATTAAATGGATCGTGCTGGATATTGCGACACCCACGAGAGTATACAATTTACGAGTGTCTACTGGTACCTGTCACGGGGAAGTGAACCGCTGGCCTAGCACCCAGTCACCGCTGTCCGTGTCACGTGCCAGACAATCCTGTTATAGTCCTATACTGACTAAACTCACACATTGTCAAGACTGCCAGCCGGGTATGTACACCTGTTCATTTGGTGTGTGTGTGTGTGACTGTGTGTGTGTGTGTGTGTGTGTGTGTGTGTGTGTGTGTGTGTGTGTGTGTGTGTGTGTGTGTTTATAAATTAATTACAGACACATCTAGCATAATTATGTTCATTTCATTTCATTGATTTGACGTGAGTAATATAATTAGGTGTGTCCCTGCTTCCTTCAAGATCTTTTATTTTGTCTCTTTTTTTATGGTTTTGTTCTTAGCATCTCTGTTGGTAACCGTTCGGGTTTTCCTTTTTGTGTCTGTATGTTAAATCCGGGTATTTTATATTGTGGTATGTTATACCCGTTGGTAGCTGTTCTGCTTTTTATTTGTCCGTACTTATAAGTTAGACTTCCAATGCTCGGGTCTTAGGTTCGAATCCCGGCTGGGGTAAAACTTCTCTGCTCCCCCCCCCTTTTTTTTTTTTTTTTTTTTGTTCGTTGCTCCGTTTTTGTTATTACCCATAATTATGTGGCGAAAAGGACGTTAAACCCTCCAACACAGATCCCACCCTGGGGAGAGAATTTTTTTAAAGTACCCAGGTGCAGAAAAGGTGCCAGTATTTACAGAATCTCAATGTATTGATAGCTTTGAGAGAGAGTGTGTGTGTGTGTGTGTGTGTGTGTGTGCGTGTGTGTGTGTGTGTGTGTGTGTGTGTGTGTGTGTGGCTATAGTTTTATTCAAAGCCGAAAAATCTGCCTCAGCCCTGACGTAGCCGTGTTGTGCATCACTGAGAGAGCACGCGAGTTTTCAGCTCAATCCCGCCTCTGTTCATGTATTTATGATGACAATACTACAGCTGCGACACCAAGCAACCAGCAAGAAAGACAACACAATAAATCCACCAACACGAAGAATAGCCTTCGGCCGGCAACCCACTACACACACACACACACACACACACACACACAGTCTTCACGTGCGCGCCCTCAAAACCAGCTACGGGGTGAGTCAGTGTGAGATCGCGGGAGGGCGCAAGGTGTGTGTTTGGGGGTTTAACGCCCTTTTCCACCACATACGGCTGATATCAAAGACGGGGCAACGATGACAAAGCCAGCACAAATATTTGGCTCCAGCCGGGATACGAACTCACGACCCGAGCATTGGAAGTCCAACGCTCTACCATTCGGCCACCCCGGCCGGCTCCCCGCGGTAGGGGGTGGGGGGTGCGAGGTGGAATCCCAACTGCAAAATGTCAGTCAAGCGACATACGAAATACCGGCACAGTTTCGCAAGGCCTGCCATAAATCAATACACCTTTGCACTCTACCTATGTGAGCTGGCCACCGGAGCGTGTGTGTGCATGTCAGTTTCGACTGAAACGCGGAAATCACTTGAATGATTTTTTTTTTTTAATGACTGCACTTCACAACGAGAGTGTGTGTGTGTGTGTGTGTGTGTGTGTGTGTGTGTGTGTGTGTGTGTGTGTGTGTGAGAGAGAGAGAGAGAGAGAGAGAGACTGCTGTAAAGCAGAACAAAGTGACATGAACATAAACCAGTCACGCGAGGATCAAATGAATTTTTTTTTTTTAATGCTGAGGTATGGGGTCTGTGCACATTGCATCAGCACGGCAAACGAACCCGCCTCACCTCAAGTAGTTCCGCGATACTGATACAGAGAAACCTGTTATACGCGGTACTGACATCTCTGCCATTAACTCAGTCCCTACCAGGTAAGTGCGGGGTTGTGCATCAGCGGTCTCAATTAAAAAGAAGTCATGATAAATTTTTTTATATATTCAAGTCATGGGTTAAATTTGGCTTAGTGGAAATGCTGCACTTTTATTAGAATCATGTCTGCTGCAATAAGGGCCGTCAAGAAAAGAAAAAAAACCCAAAAACACGTTAATCTCGCCTGATTTTCGAGTGTACAAAATAAAATTTTAAAAAAGTCAAAACCATGGGATATTCGTGCAGGGTACGAAATGGGTTAAAGACAGATTCGGATTTGTTTGTTTGGGGTTTTCGTTTGTTTGTTTGTTTGTTTGTTTGTTTGTTTGTTTGTTTGTTTGTTGCGTTTGTTCGTTTGTAAGTTGTGAGTACTGGAGGGATATGGCCTTTACTTGACAACGATAGAGGCTGCCGGTCTGCAGAAAAATTCAGTTTCGAATCGGCCGTTATTATTATTATTATCGTCATCAGATTTGTTATTATTAGTAGTGTTGTTGTTGTTGTTGTTGGTGGTGGTGGTGGTGGTGGTGTTGTTGTTGTTGCTGATGTTGTTGTTGTCATTATTATCATTTGCTCGGACCGTGACTGAGTTTGATTTCCGGCTCGCGCAAAATATTTGTCCTTCTCTCCCCCCCCCCCCCCCCCCCCCCCCCCCCCCGTGCTGTTATCAGCATAATTATTATCGTGACTGAAAAACAATAGGGGACTTTGATTCAAGAAAATATATATATATTCATATGCAAAGTGAAGAGTTTGCTGTGACAGGTTTTGCTGTAGGCAACTGAAGTGCTTGACCTGCGGTCTACTTACTAGCGCTGCAAGTTTCCGCGTGCTGTCAACTTTTCTTTTCTTTTCTTTTTTTTTTTTTTTGAAGCGAATAAATGCCTTACATCTACATAAAGTAAAGCGGTCGTTGAGCAAATATGCATTATGTGGTAACTGAGAAGAAAAAAATTCCCCTTTGCTGGACGTTATCCAATGGGCTGCCGCCGACTGGCATGGTTTGTTTTTCCACGTGATTTTTGCCCACCGCCCATACATAGCATACCGCCAGCGATGATCCGCTCAGACGCTATCAACGTTGTTCAAAAGGGGCAGAAAATCGCGCGTGCTCGCGTTTTCAGGAACAGGTGGGAGTGGGTATTTAGGGGGTTAACGTCCTTTTCCACCACATATGGGCAAAATCAAAGACGGAGCAACGGGAAAAAAGAAGAAAAAATCCAGTAGAAATATTGGGGCCCAACGGGATTCTAACTCACGACCCGAGCATCGCTGAGAAACTGAGACAACCCAACACTACTAAAGGACTGCAGAAAATACTTCGTTTCTCTTGAAATTTTCTTCCCAGCTGGGGCCAAATATTTGTTCTGGCCTTTTTCTCCTTGCCCCGTCTTTGATATTCATCTCAATTCAATTCAATTCAATTCAATTCAGAATACTTTATTGTCTGTTTAAGGGAGACTCTAAAACCAGAAAATCTTCTTTGGGCTCACATGATGCTCTGTCACAGATAAGATAAAATACAGTCATTAAAGATCTTGATATAAAACATAAAAATAAAATAGGGTTAAACATCAGTTAAGGTCTGACAAACTTCAGAACAATTTAAAACAAGTAATCATGAGTAATCACAAGTAATCTCCACCCTTACGTGGTGGAGAAGGACAGTATCCTGGTGCCAGATCCCTTAGAACAATTTTTCGTGCTGTATTTTTGGAGGGCAACTTCAAGCATGTGGCGTTCTCAAGCAGTACCTCTGCGCTTCATGAGTGGACTTTTTGGACTGGGTTCAAACTTAAACATGCTCTTACAAACTTACATGTATTGCTTTTCCGAGAAAAGAGACAGTGTAATAATAATGCGGACTCGGTGCTTGACTTCCATTTCAGTGAGCAACAAGAGTAGATTGTGTAAAGCTCATGTCACACGGGAGACGTTTTAGTCCGGACAAACCGACATCAAACACGGCTCGAACACGAGCCGGAAAAATTAGAGCAAAGACAATCAGTCAATCTTTATTATCCCAGAGTGAAAGTTGGGTGTGGTGGACAAACAAAACAACCATACACATCAAATAAAAAATACACATAAGATAATACATAACCAACACTGCAATTAAAATAGAGATTTCTGTTAATTGAATATCACAATGAAACATTCTTTGTATTCAGATAGATATAATCTGAAATAGCTATTTAAAAATCATTACACAGTAATCACATACAAAATTCAGTCTGAGAGTGAAATATTTCGGATAGTTTGGTGTCTTTGTTGTTGTTGTTGTTGTTAACACACTGTTTGTTGGTTTTTGTGAAGATTGCAGACCTTTAAACTCTTTAAATTTCTTGAACTGGCTCAAAGCACCGCGAGCTGAACCCAGCACGCACGCTCACGTGAATCACGCGCATTCTCTCACACACTGGACATTAACACATTACAATCACGTGGTGCTCAGCTATTCAATTTTCCCAGTTTAGAATTGCATTTATTACTAGTCAGGTCAATTGACCTGATTAACACAAACTTTTTCTACTTTTTTTTTTAACAGATCAACAACTGTTCAGCATCATGAGGGGAATCCTGTTTCACCACGTGAGGAAGCTCGCCTTGCGTGGGTCAAGGTCACACCACACATGCCTCCTACGCTCCAAACGGCATACTGTCCTTGCACTGCTTCTGCCCTCGAAATCACTGATGCCGAGCCCAGCGTCACTTAGCTCAGCCGCGCATGCGCAGGCTCCGTTGCCACTGGTAACTGCTTCTCTTGCGTGGCGTAGACACATGTCCACCACTTCGGCACCGGGGTCAAGGTCAAGGCCGAATCGAGAAATGTCAAGGACGCAGACAGGGGATCCACAACCCTCAAGGTCGTCGAGCAGTATGTCTGGAGAGATGATGGCGGAAATGCCCGGTATTGACGACAGAGCCAGATCGTCCAAACCGTTCAGCAGTATTCCCGGCCCACGCGGACTGTACACTGTTCCCCTTATAGGCACAACTCTTCTCTTCAAACCGTTCTGTGAGTTCTTCTCATCTTTGCTTTCTACCTCTGTAGCAGATAGGATAGAGCAGCTGCTTCTGGTCCGCAAAATCGTCTGTGCCTCAGTTGTACATGTACGTGATTCAAGATTAAAGCGACACATGGTGATGCATACGAGAGGTTTTCCTTTCATCCCTCCGGCTACAGTTGTTGTTGTTTGTCCTGTACATGATTTCAGCCGACCACACTCCAGAGAAAATCGACAAGCTGTGGGCGGAACTGCACGAGAAATACGGTTCCATCATTCGGCTCAGGCTCGGCAAAGACTGGCTCGTCATTCTCGAGGATCTGTCGGACATCGAGCAGATGCTCCGTCCTACTGACCCCACGCCGTACCGATCCCCGATCCAGCCAGACGGCGTCTACATGAAGAGGGAGAAACCTGGCCAGCGGACCATTGGAAACACGTGAGGCGCATGCCTGCGTATCTATCTATCTATCTATCTATCTATCTAATTTAATGCTAGTGTTTATTATGTATTATCTTATGCGTATTTTTAATTTGACGTGTATCATTGTCTTTGTCTGTCCACCACACCCAAATTTCCCTCTGGGATAATAAAGATATCTATCTATCTATCTATCTATCTATCTATCTATCTATCTATCTATCTATCTATCTGTCTGTTTAGCAAATTGTCAACTAACTGTTCTGTTTTTACTGACGAGCCTGAACGCACATTTCTTCATGGAAGTTGTATTGTATTGTATTGTATTGTATTGTATTGTAAGCTAGCTCCGTGTGCGTGCGTGCGTGCATGCGTGCGTGCGTGCGTGCGTGTCTGTCTGTCTGTCTGTCTGTCATAGGTGGTAGAGCTTAGCTGCCGTGACTTCGACTCCTGGCAGGAAACCAAAATTTTCAGTCTCTCGCGATTAGCATTGTCATGAATTATCATTCACTCCTTCTGTTTCTTGGTCGGTCACATAAATTCGTAAGCTTGTGATTTTATTCTTACCCTGGCAGCCATAAGTCCGTACAGACTCTTAATACTTACGTTCTCTCTCTCTGTCTGTCTCTCTTCCTCTGTTCAGTAACGGGGAGGAATGGCGACGCCTTAGGTCCCCGCTGAACACCAGAATGAACCGCCCGTCGTCAGCACTTCCCTACCTGCCCATACAGGAGACCGTGGCTGTGGACTTCGCTCACTCTCTCTACCGCCTGCAGTCTGAGTCCCCACAGGTCTTGCAGGAGCTGTTCTTCAGATACGCTTCCGAGAGTCAGTATAAGTTCCACTGACTTTAACCCAAAAACAAAAAACCCTCCTTACATGTTCTCGTGTGTGTGTGTGTGTGTGTGTGTGTGCCATTCCTGGCACATGCATGTATATGAGTAAGGAAATAACAATAATAATAATGATAATAATAATAATAATGTGTGTTGCACGCCCAGTTGTTCGGCTCAAAGCGCCGATAAACAGTACACAACACAACACGCACGCGGCTCACGTGAAACACGTGCATTTTCACTTCCTTCGAACATGAACACTGTGACATCACAGTCACGTGACTGATGCGAGTGGTCAGCTGAGCTATTTTCGGAATTTAGAATTGCAATTATCGTGCAAGATGACTGTACCATTTCTGAAACGCCGATGAGTGTGGGGATTGGGGGGGGGGGGGGGGTACAATTTCAATGAAGTCCTGCCTACATCCCCCCCCTCTCTCTCTCTCTCTCTCTCTCTCTCTCTCATATTTCGGTTTTTCGGTTGTTGTTGTTGTTGTTTTTCTTCACCTGTACTGCTTTCTGTAGATCTTTGCGATCACATTTCCCATACTAAGCACAGTTCTCTGGCCTACTTCGTTCTCTTTGAGTAATACTTTTCGCTCCTGCAATCACTCCTTTTTTTCTTTTTTCTTTTGTTTTGTTGAGCTGCACAATAAGGGGAATTTGTCTGTTAGTTTTTTGTTGTAAAACTTTGCCGCCCTGCACCTTGCCCGTCGCAACAGTCCCTTCCGCAGGACCTTTCTCCCAGAACGATCTCGGTGAACGTACGTGCTTTTTGCCATGCGCCAGCGCGAGTTTGACATTCGATCAAGTACATATAAAAAAAAGTACATGAAATTGCTCTATTTCCGACTATCCCCCAAAATAATCTGTGAATGAGCAAGGCCACGCATGGCTGTCACTGGATCACTCATTGCCATGCGCCAGCGCGAGTTTGACATTCGATCAAAAATAAGTACATGAAATTGCTCTATTTCCGACTATCCCCCAAAATAATCTGTGAATGAGCAAGGCCACGCATGGCTGTCACTGGATCACTCATGGTTTTACACCCCCCACCCCATACTCCTACCTGCTCCCACCTCATCCTCTTCCCAGTGCGTGACAAACCAGAGCTGCCCATTACAATAATGATTCACAGTTTTTAAACTTTTCACTCGTGATGGCCTTTCGGAGCTGTTCACTCGTGTTAATCCGTTATCTTTGAAACCCCCCTGTCCCCCCTTTCCTCAGTACTTGACAAATCAGAGCTGCCCATTTAACAATTATCACTTGACATTTTCAAAGATGCTGTCAACTCATGGTCGTCTTTTGAAGCTGTTCGCTCACGTTAAGCCGTTATCTTTGAATCCCCCCCTGTCCCCCCATCTCATCCAGACCCTTGTCAGTACTTGACAAATCAGCACTGCCAACTTTAATCCGTTATCTTTGAAACCCCCCTGTCCCCCCTATATCACCCTCTCCTCGGTACTTGAGAAAATTTAAACAGAGCTGCCCATTTAACAATTATCACTTGACATTTTGAAAGCTGCTGCCAACTCATGGTCGTCTTTTAAGGCTGTTCACTCACGTTCAGCCGTTATCTTTGAATCCCCCCTGCCCCCCCCCCCCCCCCCATCTCATCCAGGCCCTTGTCGGTACTTGGCAAATCAGCACTGCCCATTTTAAGCCGTTATCTTTGAAACCCCCCTCTCCCCCCTATATCACCCTCTCCTCGGTACTTGACAAATCAGAGCTGCCCCATTTAACAATTATCGTTCGCATTTTTCAAACTGTTCACTCGTGGTCAGCCATTATCATTCGATCCTCCGCCCCCTCCCCATCCGTCTGTGAACTGATTCATTCACCCGCCGCCCGTAAACAAACGTACTTGGTGCGTTATCTCCAAGGCCAGACTGATATCACAACAGGGCTTCCTCACGCAGGCAAGGAACATCGTAGCGGCGTCCCCAATCCACTATTCAGCTTCGTTTCGCGGGGTGTCGGGGGCGGGGTGTAGAACGAGGCTATAGTACTCCGCCCGTCTGAACACATTTTTACTCAATACGGAAGCCATTCGAAACGGAATTTATTTCAAATATAAAACGTTGAATTTTATTAAAGCCGGTTTGATTTTTTTTAAGACACGGGCTGAAGGTGTGTATGTGTATGTGTGTGTGTGTGTGGATGTGTGTGTGTGTGTGGGGGGGGGGGGGGGGCCGGGTACACGATTGAAGTTAGTGTTGATCGGTGATTTGTACTTAGTTGCGACCGTTCAAAAGAAATTAATTGAGGCCTTAATATTGAAGAAATCAGGCGCTTTGGAACCCATATTTCTTTTCTTAGCATGCAACCACTCTGCGCCAAGGCGGCTATAAATACAGTAAAACAAGGGCACCTTACTCTATCAGTGCTGCTTGGCCCTGACCGGCCTACATCAGTACAGGACCCTGATGTTTAACTTGTTTGTACTGTTTTACTTTTAAGATAATTACACATCATAGTTTGAATAACTAAGTATAAAATTTATTAAACAAACATCTTCTCGTGGATTAACAAAAACTCACGCACACTCGCGGCCTTTTTCATGCGTACGAAATAAGCGAAGGTCTTCTTGCCTTTCTTTTCTCCGGTTACAGTTGTTGTTGTTGTTGTTGTTGCGTGCGTGCATGCGTGTGCGTGCGTGCGTGCGTGCGTGCGTGCGTGCGTGTGTGTGTGTGTGTGTGTGTGTGTGTGTGTGTGTGTGTGTGTGTGTGTTGATTTGTTCAGAACACTCCAGCTGAAAGTAATTTGCTTTACGTAATCAATAATTTTTCTGTTGTTTTAATTCATACAGGCATCGGTGTGGTTTGCTTCAACAAGAGACTTGGCTTCCTGGACACGGACGCTGACCCCGCAACCAAGGAGTACACGGAGAAACTACTGCAGTGTTACAAAACGGCCATCTATTCTATCGGACAAGCCACATTCGGCAAGCAGTGGCTCTTTCTGCTGTTCAGGGATTCCTTCTACAACAAGTACAAGGAAACGAGGGACTATTCGCTCAGGTAAAGGCTAAATATAGTACTCCTAGTGTCATAAAGGGGAGGCAGTGGAGGGAACGGGGGAGGGGCGGGTTAGCCCAGTGGTCACAGTAATTTCCCGTCAATTCAATTCATTTATTGTTCAGGCCACAGCCCATTGCAAAACAGTTCAGAACTACAAAAAGTACAGAACATCATGTCAGTCACCAGCAAAACACACACACACACACACACACACACACACACACACACACACACACACACACACACACACACACACACACACCGCACGCACATCCCTCCTCCAAGAGGACAGGGGAGAAGAGGGGGGTGGAGGGATGAGTTGGGGGGGGGCGCAGGGGAGAATTGATTTTGAATTGAATTGTCGAATAATTCGACACATGAACAGCTACAGATTAGAGGCGTGGAGTCTAAATGCCCCAAATATATGTATACAATTATACATTGCAAGTAGTGACACCACTGTATCTCAGTTTTTCATCAGTTGGACAAAAGCAATGCCAGTCTGAATCCTCCTGAGCTTCTACAGTACTTGGGAGGAATATATTGTTGTCTTAAGCTTGAGTAGCAGGAGCAGATAAATATGAAAATGATACTCAGTTTCCTTTACACCTGGCCGGACAAAATGGACAAAATAAATCTGCATCTTGAACTGACGTTATGCACAGTGGTCACAGTTGAGTGTTGGAATTTCAATGCTCAGGCCGGTCGTGAGTTCAGTCGAATCCCGGCTGGGAGCCGAATCAGTATTTGTGCTGACTCAATTTTTCGTTCAGTGTTGCCCCGTCGTTGATATCACCCGTATGTGGTGGAAAAGGACCTTAACATGGCTATTTTGGGCGGTCTACCCCGGTGCCAGTGGCAGCTTTACTTTCAATGTAGTCGGTGAAATTCCGGGTAGCCTCAGAGGCTGCAAAACTGCCCTGCCACTCAGAGTATTGTATTGCTATGATTGTCATTATTATTCAACGACACAGGCTTGCCACCCAGTTCGTGGAGGAGGCGATGGAGGAAGCAGAGAGGAAGCAAAGGGAGGGAACACTGGACCCAGACGAGCCGAACTTTCTGCTCTCCCTTCTGTCAGAGAAGTCACTCAAGGTGGAGGACGCTGTCTCCATATGCGATGGGTTGCTGTTGGCGGGATCAGACTCGGTACAGTCTCACCTTCTTCGTCTGCAGATGCTCTCTCTCTCTCCTTGTAAAATAAAGTTTCGTTCGGTCGTTCTCTCTCTGTGATGAAGTTACGTAAGTTGTTGTAGTTATCCGCTTCGTGTCAAGTTAACTGAGACGTGACATGCTATGCAAGCCGGCCAGCCAGATCATTGTCAAACGGGTTCTTAGGATCGTCAGTGATCCTATAAATTATCTCAATCGGGATTTGTGTAACTGAGAAAGTTTCACCACCATGATATCACCTCAGTGTCTCTCTCTTTCAGCCTTTCTGTCTCTTTCGGTCTCTCCGACAGTCCTGGCTCAGCCGGCTGCAAACGAGACAGCCGGCGTTAAAATCAAATTATTTTAGTTGGAAACAAAAAGGTGTGACTGAGAACTCAAAGGATGTGTCTTATGAATTTAAATTCATTACTGTGCCGGGCTGTGTTCCCTGAGCACATACGACATGTAGCGTAATTACAGTGATCCCTTTGTCAGTACGTTTGACTCACCGGAAGGGGGGCAACTACCTCTTTTCAATTTTTCAGGAACAATCATGCCCCTGAGCAAACTTGTACTCTTAATCCGCCAGGCCATGTAGGGGCAGAAACTAAGGCAAGACAGAAATTCAAAGGCAGAGATTTTTCTCCCATTGGTTTCAAACTAAAAAGAGGTTGCTTCCCTTAGACCGTGCAACAGGTGCGCGCACCCCGATACAGGACGGACCTAGCTGAACTGTTTGCTGACTCCTTTCTTCTTGTTTTGTGGGTTTGGTCACGTACAGACGGCGTGCGGGCTGCAGCTGCTCTTCCACGCGCTTGCTACCCACCCAGACAAACAGGAGAAACTTGCGGCAGAAATCCTGGGAGAGCTGGGATCTGACGGCAGCCTGACTGCTGAAGCCTTGGGCAGGATGACCTACATGAAGGCCGCTGTCAAGGAATCCTTGAGGTCCTTCTTCTTTCATTTCCGTTTGATTTTGTTTTTGCCTGTTCTTCTGCTGCGTTAGCTTGTGTGTTTGTGTGTGAGCGCTTTGCCCTTGTGGCTTCCCACTCTACCCCCAGGGTCTGTCTTCGATAGGGCCCGAAGCCGGAACTGGACAAGGCGATAGAAATTCTTAAAGTTAGTTTCAGTTGAACAAACGTTTATATCAGTCATGGTCATGTTCAAAGCAGCAAAACACGAGGGCTGTTCCGTACATTTGTTGAAGTTTACTGACACAGTTAGCGCAGAAATTAGCGTATTACATGGCACATTTCGGTCATGTTCAAAGCAGAAAAACGCGAGAGCTGTTCCGTATATTTGTTGAGGGTGGGTGTGTGTGTGTTTGGGAGTTTAACGTCCTTTTCCACCACATACGGGTGATATCAAAGACGGGGCAACGATGAAAAAGCCAGGACAATATTTGGCCCCAGCCGGGGTTCGAACTCACGACCCGAGCATTGGAAGTCCACCGCTCTACCATTCGGCCACCTCGGCTCCCCCGTACATTTGTTGAAGTTTACTGACACAGTTAGCGCTGAAATTAGCGTATTACATGGCACATTTCGTACCGCGCACGAGTATCCCACGTCAGTTTTTGACTCTTTTTCGGTTTTGGCCCCGTATGCGAAAATCAGGCAGGATTGACGGTTCCTTGGCGGCTCGTACTGCAACAGACTTACTTGGTAGGACGAGTTAAAACCTAGCGTATCAGTGAAATCTAAGCCGCCTTAAGCCTGCTCTTAGCTGGGCACAGCGCGCGAAACACACATGTACACATCACAGTCGTTGCGCTCGGTATGTCTACTAACTACAAAACTGAACACAGCTGTGCTTGGTGACAAACCGATTGAAGATGCACTGTCCGCCACCCACCCAGACAAACAGGAGAGTAACGTAGTACCGCCAATCAGATTCTGTTGTGGAAACCACAGTCACAGTTGTGACTATTTGAAATCCAGGTTGCTGTGATGACGCCACAGCGGCGGAAACCCCCAAAATCACAACTGTGTTACAACTGTAGACAGCACTGTGGCGCTCCGCTGTGCCGGCTTTAAGCATCCATATGACAGATAGAACACATGCACCCAGCTTTCGTCCTGGAGGGAAAAAAACTGGGTGGGGATTTTTCGTCATTGAATCAGTCTAGTCAAAATTCACTTGCCGCAGTGATTTGTTTTCGTTTTCAGATTACATTTTCCAATTCCGACGGGAATGACAAGAAAGCTGCCTTTCGATATCACGCTCGGAGGCTACCACATACCGAAAGGGGTGAGTAAACACAATTCATTGTTAGTAGGTTGCATGAATGGTTATCCCTCTTTGTTTGTCTATCTGCCTATCTCTGCCTTCCTGTCACTGTACGTCTGTCTTCTTCGTCTTCGCGAGCCGAGGTCAGCCTCAGAAACCGTGGTTAATTTAGTTCGGCCCTCTTTTGCACTATTCTGGTTGTCTCTCTCAGAACCATAGCCCCTCTCTGTCTCTGTCTGTCTGTCTGTCTGTCTGTCTCTCTCTCTCTCTCTCTCTCTCTCTCTCTCTCTCTCTCGGGCACGGAGGGGGAGGGGGTCAAGCAACGTACAATAAAGCCCGCAAAACTAGACTCGCAGTCGTTTAGAAAACTTTAAAAGCACGAACTTGCTAACAAAGTGAGATATAAGAGTCATAATGCATAATACGTATAATAAGTCATAATACTTTTCTCATTTTCTCATTGTCTTATTACTCAAGTCCACAAAACTTAAAAGAAACGCGAACTATATCACCGAAATTCGTCGATGATTACAACGTTTACTGATGTCCTTCCTCGTTTCAGACGAGCATCCAGGCGAGCAGCAACAGGGTGGCCAAAAGCCCCAGGTATTACGACAAGCCTCACACTTACCTGCCCGAGCGATGGCTGCGGGGGGAGGGGGGACACAGAGAGCGGACGATCTCCTCCTTGGCCTTCTTGCCGTTTGGCATCGGTTCGCGGAACTGCGTGGGGCAACGGTTTGCCATGCAGGAGATGTACCTGGGAGTGGTCAAGGTTTGTAGTAGAAAGCGGTAGTAGTGGTGTAGGTTATTATGGGGGTGTTGTGAGGTTGGGACTCTCGTGTCCACCCAAATGTTTCAACTAGGGGAAACAAGAGGATTTGGCCTAGTGCATCCTATTTAGTGAGCTCCCCTTTTTGACAGGCTGTCAGTGAAATCGAAGTTTTATGCAAACCCGGATTTCTTGTACAGCATGTATTTCTAAAGGGTCCGTCCTTTCTGTACTGTATAATATTGTAGTGACTTTACAAGTATAGGCATTGCTTGTACAAATCACATTTGCGTTCGCTGGCTCTGTAGAGTATTCGGGCCGTTCGTCGGGGGTTCTCTCCGGGTACTGACTCCGTCTTCCTCCCCCTCTGCTTTGGAAATGTTCAGCCCACCAAATTTGAAAAATAAATGCAATTTTAAATTCCGAAATTTAAATAGCTGAGCTGACCCTTCGCACCACATGATTGTAATGTGTTGATGTCCAGTGTGTGAGAGAATGCGTGTGATTCACGTGAGCGTGCGTGTTGGGTTCACTTCAGTTCGCAGCGCTTTGAGCCGATTCATGAAATTGGGTAAAGCGCCTATACAATACTCATTATTGTTATTATTGTCAGTTCGTTAACAGATACACAACTCACAGGCCATTGACTGGCTTTGCTTGTCCCACGCAGGTGCTGCAGAAATACCAGATCGGTCTCCAGGACAACTACGGGGAGCTGGGGACGTATTTCACGCCCTTCTGTTCACCTGACAGACCTTTGCCCTTGACCTTCACCCCTAGGCAGTGAACGAAAGGACGGACATTGCTTGCGGCAGGTTACTTGGCTGCCACTTTCTGACTACGTTCTCAGAACGACAACGAGCAAGAAAGAAAAAAAAAAAGGGACATGTATGCTTATTACAATTACAGCAATGGAATCAACTTTACGTATCATTACGACGATGGCATCGACTGCTGCCGGTGTTAAGCAATATTCGTTTTTAAGTTTTTGACTTTCGGTTTCTGTCAGTTGTTTTTTGTCTTGGCGGTACTGCAAGTTTGTTTGCTGTGTTCAAAATGTATACAGAGAGAAAGAGAGAGAGAGAGCCACACACACACACACACACACACACACACACACACACACACACACACACACACACACACACACACACACACACACACTGAGACAGCGATAGAGAGAGTCCACGCAGTGATTTGTTTGTGAGGGAACGGGACCGGTGGAAGGCATGAGTGGCGTATCTGTGTGTGTGTGTGGGGGGGGGGGGGAGGAGGGAGGGTATACCCCTACAGGGACTATATCATATCCTGACAATGATGCCTTGTGTTGCTTGCCTAGGACACGATTCATCAGACTGCTTGGCTTTCGAAATACTGTATCTTTGCAATCCTCCCTTTTGAGTGACCTGTTACTGACAGAATTATCAGACTGCTTCACTTCCGAAGTACTGTATTTCAGTTTGCAATCCTCCCTATTGAGTGACTGTTATCGACTGAATTGTACAATCTTGTTGTTTTAACCATACAACTGTTTATAACAGTCTGATTTAAAACTTTTAGATTGTTTTCGTTGTTGTATTTGTTGTTGATTCGTGTTTTGTGCGCGAACCGCTGTACTTTTGCAATCCTCCCTTTTGAGGGACTGTTATTGATCGAGTAGTACAGTCTTGTTGTTTTAACCATACGACTGTTCATGAAAGTCTGATTTAAAACTTTTGGATTGTTCTCGATGTCGCATTGTTTGTGTTCCATGCGTGCGTGCGCGGGTGTGCGCGTATATGTGTGTGACAGACAGGGTGGGTGGGTGAGTGTTTGGGGGTTTAACGTCCTTTTCCACCACATAGGGTGATATCAAAGACGCGGCAACGATGAAAAAGCCAGCACAAATATTTGGCCCCAGCCGGGATTGAACTCACGACCCGAGCATTAGAAGTCCAACGCTCTACCATTCGACCACCCCGGCTTCCCGTGTGACAGAGACAAAGTTGTGTGTGTTTGTTATCTCTTTCCATGATAATTTCAATAATGCTCCAACGTAAACACAATGCAAAACAGTCAGCCATCGAAGTGACGACAACACCGGACGCTGACGGTCATAGTGACGACAACAGCAGGTCAAGAAGAAGATAAACGATAAAGGGAGCCACACATTTCGTAGGGAAAAGTCACCGCGAAAGGGGGGGGGGGGGTATCG
The DNA here is from genome assembly GCA_018292915.2 of Batillaria attramentaria. Taxonomy (NCBI): domain Eukaryota; kingdom Metazoa; phylum Mollusca; class Gastropoda; family Batillariidae; genus Batillaria; species Batillaria attramentaria. The sequence goes on along the minus strand of JACVVK020000102.1, from coordinate 1,600,467 downwards.
TGGGGTCGGGGGGGGGGGGGGTCGTGGCAAAAGCCACCTTTCACCGCCTGTATCACTCTCTTCACGCGCTACAGCGAAAAAACAACCGCATCTCTCCACCTCCGACTGTGGCCCATTTACTCCAAAAGATAGCCACGACATTTTTTTCCTTTTTTTTTTTTTTTTTTTACAGCTGACCAAGGCGTCTCGTCCTAATACCACAGTTGCACACCGGCCCGGGCCCCGGTAGTGTAGTGGTTAACACTTCGGAAAACGGACCGGGAGACCCGAGTTCGAGTCCCAACTGAGGCGGCAAGCGCGATTTTTCCTACCTTTCATCTACCCAGAGCGGGTGTGCTATAGATCCAATGGGGAGGCTGTTGCCACACGGCCAAGACTCGCCCAAATCACGGATGCGACTTGGGGGGGGGGGGGGGTTCTCTTGGTATGACACGTCTTATGATGTGGATGATTACACGGTCCGCACCGCAGGTGACGTGGTTCCCGGGCCTGGTTAACTCCGGGATATTTATGACGGGAACCGTGGAATGCGGCCCTGTCCCGCAGTCCCAAACCACATGGACCTCCATAGCATCATCATGCTCATCTCCATCATCATGCATAATGAAAAATATTGCCTCCGCTTCCGAGCCCTCCGTGGATTCCACCTAAGACCTGGGAGGAACACCACTGGAGCTGGCAAAGAGTTGGGGCAACAACAACAACTTGACAACAACAAAACACACACACACACACACACACACACACACACACACACACACACACACACACACACACACACACACACACACACACACACACACTACACCACAGTTAGTGCCTTACCGCATCCCTGACCGCAATGTACTTCTACATGTACTTGATCCGATATCTGCAAGATATGGTTATCACTGATCCCCACCCACATCCCTCGATCCCACGGGGATCTTAAAGCCTCAGTCAGCTTGTCTGTCACACAACTGACAACTGAACGGGTGTGGACTCGGAAAACTTTTCATCGAATACGCTCAACTCCTTGCTTCAAAACAGTCACTTATGTCAAGATAACATTATAACAGACCAGCGCGAAGCCTTGCATAGAGGTAGTATTGACACAAGGCCATAGCTCATGAAGCGAAGCCGCTGACTGGGCTGGTGTATTCATAATCATAGATACGGGTGGGGTGAGTGGGTGTTTGGGAGTTTAACGTCCTTTTCCACCACATAAGCGTGATATCAAAGACGGGGCAAAGAGAAAAAATGCCAGCACAAATATTTGGCCCCAGCCGGGGGGATTCGAACTCACGACCCGAGCATTTAGAGTCCAACGCTCTACCATTCGGCCACCCCGGCTCCCCATAATCATAGATACAGTAGCAGACGCATCGTAGTAGCTTGACCAGGAAAGCAACCTGCGTTTCATGAAAGCCGGATTCCTCTAATTCCAAAAAGTCAAGAAAACGGTCTCCAAATACACAGATGGAGCATCACCTCTTTCGCCAAAACAGCCTCTTTTTACTTTTGTTACATTTGCGTAGTAGGGGAAAGTCAAGTTAACACTATTGATCCGTTTCCAGCAGTAAAGAGTCCCGGCCGCGCCCGCCGGTAGTAACTCTGACCCCGAAAGGCGCTGAGGCTGGCGGGCTTTGGTCCTCAATAGACTATTAACAATAGTCGCACACACAACTGTCAAAATCGCACTTTCTGTTTGTTGTTGTTGTTGTTTTTATGAGGCCCAAAAAAAAATTGTTGTTTCTGGTAACCCGACCGACCCTATTTTTTTCCCCGACCCTAAAAATTTTTTTGGGCTGCTGGAAAAAAACAACAACAACAAAACCAAGCACGACCAGTTTCAGTTTTCATGCGCCTGTCGTCAGGGAAGTCGTGCGCCATCGCGGACCCAAGATTAGAACGAACTTGAAATATGGTAAGATAGTGTGTTATGATATTAAATACAGTTTCACAGAGCATCATTTCTTATTAATACCCTGTTTCTTTGTTCTTGGATATATGTGTGGGGGGGGGGGGGGGTAAAAGAAACGAGAAAAAAAAAACCTACCTACCTACCCTTTTTAAGTTGTTTCTCTATAGAGAAACAACTTTATTAAGTTGTTTCTCTATAGAGAAACAACTTTATGAGACGGGGCAGATTTTGCTACGCGCAGCAGCAAGTTTCAGTGATACGAAACAAGACTGTGACGTTTCTCCACACAATACTTACTTTCACGTTCACAGTGACGTAACGAAATCTGCGTCATAGACACCTTACGTGCACACTTTGCTGCTGCGTTCTTTTTGGCGGGAATGACGTGTGTGTGTGTGTGTGGACGGATGTAATGATGGCTATCTCCTAAACCACCTCGTTGGAGGCCTTTTTACTTTGAGATGAAATGGGAATTCACCTTCTCCAGACCTATTTTTCACGATTTTTAGCCTACTGCATTTTCAAAAGAGTTATCGCCGATTTTTAAAAATCGGTCATGTTACGAATTTTTTCGAAAAAAAATGTTCAAATGGCTTCATTTTCTGAAATTGGGAAGATCATCCAATTATACTGCCTGTTTTCGTAGCACAGCTCTGTAGCTCTGACAGGTTTTGTGTAAAAAAAATATTTCCGAGGTAAGGGTGGTTTGCATATAAGGCCAAATATCTATGAAAAGACTCCTTCAAATTACTCATCATTCCGGTATTTTTGTCCCTTGTGCCAACTGCACATATGACATTAACTGCTGCACTATTATAGCTTTAGTATTAAGAATAGCAGAGCTTTTAGATAAACACATTTTTCACGTTTCTGCGAGAAGCGCCGGTCAAAAAAGTTCCAATTTTGCAATTTCGTAAGTACAAACCAAGGCACTTAAGTCCACGTTTCATCAGCTCTCTAGATCTTCCAAATTTTATGTCAAAATTAATTCAGTCACGGAAGTCACAATAGCAACAAGGAAATCACAAGATATGTAGAAGTATCATCTGTCAGACGAGCAGCGTGAGGCTGACGTCAAATGTTTGGTTCACAGACAAAATCTGCAAGTATCGCCACTGCTTCCGACATTTCATCAGCCCTCTGGATCTTCCAGATTTCATGTGAAAAATAATTCAGTCGGAGAAGTCACAAAGCCAACAGGGAAATCACAACACATGAACAAGCATCCTCAGACGATCTCAGTGCTAGAGGCTGACGTCGAAAGTTTACTTCACGGAATTGACGTCATCTCTCTCTCTCTCTCTGTATGACGACCTGCCTGAGGCTGACGTCAAATGTTTAGATCACGGAACTGACGTCTCTCTCTCTCTCTCTCTCTCTCTCTCTCTCTCTGGGGAGCCAGGGTGGCCGAATGGTAGAGCGTTGGACTTTCAATGCTTGGGCCGAGAGTTCGAACCCTGGCCGCTGGGGCCAAATATTTGTTCTGGCCTTTTTCTCGTTGCCCCGTCTTTGGATATCACCCTTATGTGGGGGAAAAGGACGTTAAACTCCTAAACACCCACCCACCCTCTCTCTCTGCCTCTCTCTCTCTCCCTCCCTTCTTCCCCCACCCGGCCCCACCCCCAGTCACGTGGCTAATCGGTCGAGGTCGTAGAGGATCTAGTGTCGTTGGTAGAACTTGGAGAGGGGAGAACCGGCAATAATAACAACAAACACAAAAAAAAATGAAGTTTGGAGAAACAACTTTGTAGGACGGGGCCGTTCCTCCTTGTTTTTTTTCCAGACATGCACTGCTCGTGCTAATACAATGAACTAGACCTTTAACGGTATCGCAGCGTAAGGCCCTCGTGGGAAAACAAAAACAAAAAAAACCAGAGCACTACTCGGTGTCGAAGTGATAAGGTTTGAAGGCTTTAGTACGGTAGAGAACTGAGCAAATATCTTCTGCTAACGCTCGGGCAAGCAAGCACACATCTTGTCAAGAAGTTTCTCATTTCAATCCATACTGTACACTTGTAACATCTGTGCGATCGACAAGAGACCCAACCTGACGGCGAAAACAGCGTGCAACGTTCGAGGAAGTTGCGAGGCAGTGTAAAGGTGGGTGTTGTGTTTGTCTGATTTTATCCGATAACTTCGCAGTTTCACACTACTCAAATATCCTTTGCTGAAATTCAGTGACAACCCCTGTTCAAGCATTTTTCACTGGAAAACCATGCTCAGCTTTCGCCGTAGGTCGTGGCCTGTGCAGTGATACGAACACTTGCTCGTTTACTTCTGCCCCATCTCTTTGCCGGCTCCAGTGGTGCCCCCCCCCCCCCCCCCCCCCCCCCCCGCCCCCCCCCCCCCCCAGGTGCTGGGCGGGAATCCACGGAGGGCTCGGAAGCTGGGGCAATTTTTATTATGCATGATGATGAGGATGAGAATGATGGTGTGATGATGTTATGGAGGACTACGTGATTTGGGGCTGCGTGACAGGGCCGGATTCTGCGCTTCCTCAGTGTCATAAATATCCGGCGCTAACCGGGCCCGGGGACTACCGCACCTTGCAATTATCCACTTTATGAGATGTGTCATAACAAGTGAAGTGAAGGTGAGTCTGGGCTGTGTGGCAACAGCTTCCCCACTGGGCCCACAGCACACCCGCTCTGGGTAGGAGCCGGTCCACCTAAGTGCCTCTGCTGGAATTCGAACCCGGGTCTCCTGCTCTATGCTCCGACGGAAGTGCGAACCACTACACTTCGGGAACCGGTTGCGCCCACACTTTCTCACAAACACCTCTAGCTTAATCAGTTTTCCTGCTGGATCCGCGAACTTTCATCAGTGACTTGGGATGTGCTCACCGAAATACTGTGAGTTTGGTCGTAAACAAACGAGCAAATACGCAAGTAAACTACTTCGTTTCATCCTCCCCTGACGCGAGGTACAGGCTACTGGCGCACACGCACCATGCACATGCACCCAAGCTTTTTAGAAAGGCAGATCGACGGCATATTCAGTTAGCCATAGGAGGGTGGGTGGGTGGGTGTTTAGGAATTCAACGTCCTTTTCCACCACGTAAGGGTGATATCAAAGACGGGGCAACGAGAAAAAGGCCAGCACAAATGTTTGGCCCCAGCCGGGATTCGAACTCACGACTCGAGCATTGAGAGTCCAACGCTCTACCTTTCGGCTATCCCGGTTTCCCCAGTTAGCCATAGGAAAATACACAAGAAAGAAAGGAACAGAAACTGAAATCAGCATGTGTGACGAAATGAATGTCACCGCAGCTAGAGAATGCGCGTATTATTGAATTAGCGGGCTGACGCGCTGACGAGAGCAGTCCCGGCAAATGTTAGTGAAAAGCACTTTACCTGACAAAATTGTATGACTTGTGTCGCTTTTGTGTACACGGCGGTGTAACACGACAAAATTACTCCCAAGATAGATTTACACCGAAGTAAAAATCTCGTAAGGAAGTTCTTACTAACCCTATTTCAGTATATGAAATTTCTTGCTAACCCTATTCAGATATTCTTCATCCATCAAGATAATTATGTTACGTTATGTTACGTTGTGTTTTGTAGCGTCATTTATTTATTTATTTATTTTGGTATTAAATGATTTATTTATTTAGCACTTTATTTACGGGACTTCTTTCACCGCTCTTACGAGGTGGAAAAGGACGTTAAACTCCCAAACACACACACACTCTCTTTCACCGCTCGAACAGAACAACGAATATATCGCAATGTTTTGCTTTCAGTGTCTAAGGGATCAAAAACATTTTGGCTACCTGTGAACTTAGGACGGTAAATGATGCATTGTTTAGCCCGTACTACGCGCGTCGGCGAGATATCGTATCAAGAGGGGCGCGGAAGGCGTCACCAAACATAACCCGGCTGTGAACTGAACAGGGTCAAGGTAGCACCTGACACTGTCGTGGATTTGTCTTACTTCTGGGCTGTTCAGAAATGGTTACTGAGTGAGAGATGTAGGCCAGTATATAGATTACCCCCCCCCCTCTCTCTCTCTCTCTCTCTCTCTCACACACACACACACATACACACACACACACACACACACACCAATATCCACTCCAACCACACACACACACACACACACACACACAAACCCCGACACACACACACACACACACACACACACACACACACACACACACACACACACACACGCGCGCGACACCCCGACATCCACCACCCACTCCCTCACACAAATCCCGACATACCCCCCCCCCACCTTCATCCCCCCCCCCCCCGCACACGCACATACACACACACACACACACACACACACACACACACACACACACACACACACACACACACACACTGGCACGCACACACACTGGCACGCACACACACACACACACACAAACCTCGAACCCCCCCCCCCCCACACACACACACACACACACACACACACATTCCCGACATCCACCACTCACACACATTCACACAAACCCCGACATCCATACACACACACACACACACACCCTCACAAACATACACTCACACACACACACACACACACACAAACCTCGAACCCCCCCCCCCCCCCCACACACACACACACACCCTCACAAACATACACTCACACACACACACACACACCCTCACAAACATACACTCACACACACACACACACAAGACTGTACGGGGTGGGGACGTGGCAAAAGTACCGTTTCACCCCTTACACGATTAAGTCTTTCACGCACTAGATCAGAAAGAAGCGCTTCAGCGCTTCTCTGTCAGTCTTGTCCTCTGTGACCCATTCACCACAACAGCCGCGGACTCTATTTGTGTATAAAACCCCAACCAGAGCGTCTTGCCTACATGCCACATACAGTATAGCCCCTACCCCCGTATGTACAGCCCCGAGTGAGCAGGATAAATAAGTGGTCGTAATCAGACGTGCAAGTTTCGTGAGAGGTAAGTTTACCATACTGACATGCCACCTGTTTACGTAACTGCGTTGTGACCAAGGTCGGCATGCAGTGTTTCGGTATCAATGAACTTTGTGTACGACTGATACTGCTGGTACCGCTCAAATGGTCATTGTCGTTATGGTTTGGTTTGTTTTGTTTTTGTTTGTTTTTTGTGTGTTTTGTTGTTGTTGTGTGGTGTTGTGTTGTTGTTTGTTTGTTTTTTTGTTTGTTTTTTGTTGTGTGGTGTTTTTTTGTTGTTGTTTGTTGTTGTTTTGTTGGTGCTGTTTTCTTTTGTTTTTTGTGGTTGTTGTTTGGTTGTTGTTGTTGTTGTTTTTGGGATGTTTTTTTTTATTGTTTTGGGGGTTGTTGTTGTTGTTGTTGTTTGGGGGGGGGAACGTCAGCACACAATTTAACCTACCCCAGGTCTGTTCTGAAATAAAACTCAGCTATTGCCGACCTGCAGTCAGTCTATTATCCTGGCGCCAAGGCTAAACTTCAGCCCGTTTCATTACATAGTCCGGGCGACCCTCTCCTTTGTTGTTACTGTTGTTTTTCTCGAGGGTCAGGGTTTCGAAAAATAGAAAAGGAAACGGTAATGAGTGCGAAGTGGTTACAAGTTAAGCAAATAAAAACGACATAAAAAGGGACAGAAATCACTTAACTTTCGCAAAGGACGGCACGGGTCAACGTTTCGGCTTTCGCCTTCCTCAGGACACAAACAAAATAGTCGAAACGTTAATATCTTTTTGGTGGCTGGACAAAAATTTATACGCGTCGACGACATAACGGACTAACGCTCCACGAAAATATACATCATACCCTCACTCACCACAATGCACGCCACAATGCACGCGCGTGTCAGTCGAAAACGTCCACTCGTAACACTACGACAAGCGCCATAGGGGATCCCATCAAGTGCCGTTGCAGATTTAGAGAGAGAACGTCACAGGAGAGCTTCGGTACGCCGTCGGTTTTCTGACATTAGACGATTAGTCTTATGTTTCGTTGTGATTAGCCACCAGAAAAAAAAAAAAAAAACTCAACGGCATAGCCTCAAAGTTTCCACTAGAAAGTTTAGATCGGCGAGAGCCCAAACCCTTGAGGAAGGGCCGAGGAGGATTGCCCGGACTATTAATCCTCTAGACCTTCCTTAGTATTTATGTTTGTTTTACCTAGTTGTAATTGCTATTTGTTTTCTACTCTTTTTTTTTGCAATCGGGAGTTCGAGAAATTAGCATGAAGGTGCAGCGTCTCCTGCATGTCCTAGGTTTATACTGCCCCGTAGACCAGTTTACGTCGGTAGTCCAACTTGACCGTACGTGTTTGGTGTTTTTTTGTTGTTGTTTTTTTTCACGTAGTGCAGGCACACTTAGCCGCGAAGTGTCTTTGGTGCTTGCGCTGCTTAAAGCCCTAAACACTCACTTACTCACTCATTCACTCACTTAATCCTCGATCAATACAGACTGAAAAGATACATGAAAGTGTCTTTGTAAGGTGTGATGGTTACGCAGGGGTCGGAAACAAATGCTTTGGGTGCGTTGTGGTAACCCCCCCCCCCCCAAAAAAAACAAACAACTACGATACTGACCACTATAGATACAGTAGTACCCGAACATTATAAGTAGCCAATGACTGACCAGTCGATAACACAGTTGACATGTGCAGGTATACGCCTCTTTTTGTTCTTGTTGTTGTTGTTGTTGTTGCTGTTTCGGAACGTTGTTCAGTTCAGTTCAAGATGGGTTATCTGCGCTCGGAAAAGCCCAGACGCGCTCTATCACATCTCTAAAGTGACGTGTTTAGTTTGTTCCTGTGTTGGTCTGGCCGTTTCACGTGTGTTTTGTCGTGCCCGTTGAAGGCCGATCGTCAGTCACTGCCTCTGCTCTGCGGGTGATCCATTGTATAACGACCCATGCTTTTCTCACGCAAATTGCGTCTCGGACTCCTTACCACTTCTGAATTTCTGCGAAACGTTGAAGATTCTTTTTAACCCCTCACTCACGTCTGCTCGGAGACATGGCGCACCACCAAGACAGGCTCCCACAGGCTGCAAACCTTCATCAACAGATGCCTCCGCAACATTCTCAACATCAGATACCCACTGGTGATCACCAACCAAGACCTCTGGGAGCGAACAAGACAGGTCCCCATCGAGCAGGAGATCAAGAAAAGGAAATGGGGATGGATCGGACACACTTTGCGAAAGCCAACATCAAATGTCACCAGGCAGTCCCTTGATTGGAACCCCCAGGGAAAGCGCAAAGTGGGCCGACCGAAGCAGACCTGGCGGAGGAGTACGGACGCTGAAGCCAAGGCCGCCGGAACGACGTGGGCCGAACTAAAGAGGGCGTCCCAGAACCGAGTGCGCTGGCGGAGTGTGGTTGCAGCCCTATGTTCCCCAGGGAATAAAGAGGACTAAACTAACTAACTAAACTCACGTCTGCACTACCAGTGGTTAGGAAGAAGTGTTGTTGGGCACATGTATTTATCTTTGTATTATCTAGTTGTAATTGTTGTTTGTTTTCTACGCTTTTTTTTTGTAACCGGGAGTTCGAGAAATTAGCATGAAGGCATCCCTGTACCAGGGATGGCATGAAGGTGCAGCAGTAGTACCCGAACATTATAAGTAGCCAATGACTGACCAATCGATAACACAGTGGACATGTGGAGGTACACCTTTCTCCTGCATGTCCTAGGTTTATATTGTCCCGTAGACCAGTTTACATCAGTTGTCCAACGTTACATTTTTGGCTCACTTGTGTAACAAAGTGAGTCTATGTAATAACCCTCCGTCGTCTGTCTGTGTGTGTGTCTGTGTGTGTGTCTGTGTGTCCGCAGTAAACCTTAACATTGGCATTTTCTCAGAAACAATGTGCAGCAGAGGCACCAAACTTGGCAAGCTGATAGACAGCCATAAGACCTTTCAAAGCATATCATAGTGATTGACCTTGACCATTGTGCAAGGTCACTAAAGCTGTCTGTTTGGAAACTTTACATTGGCATTTTCTCAGAGTCTAGAAAAGCCAGAGACATCAAACTTTGCATGATGATAGACATCGACAACACCTTTATGACATACCTGTATTCAGTGACTTTGAATCAAGGTCAAGGCCATGCAAGCTGTTTTACGGAAAACCTTCCAAAACCTTAACATTGGCATTTTCTCAGAAACAATGAACAGCAGAGGCACCAAACGTGGTACGCTGATAGACAGCCATAAGACCTTTCAAAACGTACCATAATGATTGATCTTGACACAAGGTCAAGGTCACTAAAGCTGTCTGTTTGGAAATTTTACATTGGCATTTTCTCAGAATTTAGAAAAGCCAGGGACATCAAACTTTGCAAGATGATAGATATTGACAACACCTTTACTGACAAACCTGTATTCAGTTACTTTGAATCAAGGTCAAGGCCGTGCAAGCTGTTTCGCGGAAAACCTTCCAAAACCTTAACATTGGCATTTTCTCAGAAACAATAAACAGCAGAATCACTAAATCTGGCTTGCTGATAAACAGCAGCAAGACCTTTCAAGGCATACCATTTTGAATGACCTTGGCTGAAGGTCAAGGTCATCAAAGCTGTCTCATTGGAAATTTAAAATTGCCATTTTCTCAGAATGTAGGGGTACCAGAGCCATCAAACTTTGCTTGATGATAGACATTGATAAAACCCGTACTGGCATACTTGTATTCAATTTCCTTGAGTCAAGGTCAAGGCCATTCAAGATGTTTTGCGGAGACTTTAACGTTAGTATTTTTCTTGGAAACAACAAACAGTAGAGGCGCCAAACAAGGCACAATGATTGGCAGCAAAGAGACCTAAGCAGACATACCCATTTGAGTGACCTTGACTCAAGGTCAAGGTCATTACAGCTACCTGTTGTGAAATTTTACGTTACCGTTTGTACATAAACTACCAAAATTAGAGCTATCAAATTTGCCATAATGGTGGTCACTGATAAGCTCTTCATTTACAGATCATTTGAATGACCTTGACCCAAGGTCAAGGTCATAGAAGCTGTCCTGGGAAAACTGTTATATCGATCGCCATTTGCCGTTTTCTTAGGAACTATGAACACAAGACACCTTACTTCAGGATAGCTAGTGATAAGAACTTTACAAACATACTCTTTTGAATGACCTTGACCTATCTCACAAGTGAGCCAAGGAGGCTTTGCTCCTCTAGTTTTTCAAGTGGTGCATTTACACTCCGCCGCGAATCAGTCTTCGGTGCTTGCGCAGCTTTAAGCCCTAAAACGCGGTGGCGCGCGTGTCAAGTAGTTCTGTTTGTGTCTATTTGTCTGAAAAATCTCCGCAGTCTCTTCAACTAGAATAATTCTGTACACTGTAGTAATTGTTTTCTCTTAGGCCCGCGCCCAGGCCATATAAAAGCGCTGCCGTTGCCCACGTTTCGCTGGACAGTCTCGATCTCAGCCCTGCCGCGCATGCACTGGACCCTTGCGTTTTGCTCTGTACCCTGCCTGTTGTACTGTTTCCAAAGAATAAACTCATGTCATAGCGACCTCTGTGTTTTGCTTCCCTGCCTGCATGAGCCCGGACACCTGGCACCCGGTTACATATGGTGCTGAAAGTACACTGCGCACAGTCGCGCGGTTTTACGAAAAATAGTACTGTGCCGCTGTTTGTGGCATTTTAGAAGCCGATTTTTAACTGATCAGGGGATGGTGACGATGAACGTCTCGGATTTGCTTTCATTTCAGATGCAGACGTCATGCAAAGGTATGTGGGGGAGGGCTGCAATCTCAGCTAAGCTGACCCGGTTTCCTTGGCTACAAACCACCCCAGATTTTGCCGCCTTATTGGAAATGCTTTCAAGGTCAAAATGCACGTCCGTTCTACGAAGGTCGATTCAATCTGGGTCAGGGTCATGTGTGTCAAGTTCAGTGAGGTCAAGGTCGGCAAACTTGGCGCTGGAGGAAAGACACTGCTGTCTTACATACCGGAGACGTATTTCCACGGAAACCGTCGCGGAAATGAGTGAAGAGGAGAGCTACCGAGCCGCCAAACCCTTCAACACTATTCCAGGACCGCGAGGGCCTTACAGCATTCCCTACATCGGCACAAGGCTCCTGTTCAAACCTTTCTGTAAGCATTCCGTCTTTTTCGTCTAACAGATCTCTAAGGCAAAGGAAAAAAAAAGTTGACTTCTAAATTATTAGAATTAGATTGGTCTCATACTGCCTTTAATTTTTTTTATTTTTTTTTTTTAGCGAAAATTTCCAAGCCAGAGGGGCTGGGGCCAAATATTTGTGCTGGCTTTTTCATCGTTGCCCCGTCTTTGATATCACCCGTATGTGGTGGAAAAGGACTTTAAACCCCCGAACACCCACCCTACCCCCACCCTCCCAAGCCAGAGGGAGAGAAAGGAGAAGTACCCGGAAAGAACTCACCGGCCCAAATGAACAGTGCAGACTACTAGAGTAGAAGTGAAAAAAAAACCCAGCTTATGCCCCAAGAGGGATTAGAACCTCAAACTTTTTGCAATGGCAACAAGAGTTGTTGCTCTTCCACCTAGCTCCTACCCCTTCCTCCCCAGATGGGGCCAACTATTTGCCGCGTTGCCCCGTCTTTGATATCGCCCATATGTGGTGGAAAAGGACTAAAACTCTCAAAAAAACCCACCCACCCATCGCTACCCCACTCCTACCTCGACCTAGTGTCAGTCACGAGCTAGAATTTCTCTTAACAGTGGCAGACCGTCACAGTACTAGGTCGCCCCGTTCCTATGTGACATACACTTGATCACGGGTCATGCTAGTCCCATCCATCTGACTCAGGAATGACCCCTGTAGTATACGAACTAGGATCATGCAGGAAGTTTTCCTACCTATCCCACCGGATTATCCGGTCTAGGGTATTTGTCACATACACTTGATCATGGGTTATGCATGTTTACCTATCAATCACAACGGACTATCCGATCGAGGGCACCGGGCACCGGGCACATACACTTGATCATGGGGTTATCCATAACGTTTTCCTGTCTGTCACAGCGGACTATCCGATGGAGGGCATCGGGCACGTGCTGAACGGCCTGCACGAGGTGTACGGGCCCATCGTGCGTGTCCGCATGAGGAGCCAGTGGGTGGTGCTGCTCGAGGACATTAACGACATCCAGACGGTGTTCCGCAAGCAGGAGAAGTTCCCGTACCGCGTGCCCGTCCAGCCGGACCTGACCTACGCCGAGCGGGAAAACCCTCGCCTGCACAGACTCACCAACGTGTAAGTCTTTTAAAAATATTAACGCTACCATTTCCAGGCTCACAAGATCGTTCTGAACTGTTTTGGTGGTGTCTAGCAGCACCGAGAGGCTTGTGTTTCGCTGACTGAGGCCAAAACGCAGCAGCCGGTGGCATTATTATAACACTAAAGGGCCTAGACTCCAGTGTGCAGTCCCCTTTCGCCTAGCAGCCGACAGCACATTTCTCTCACTTGAGTGTCTCCCCCTGACTGTTTCACCGAGCAGCCGACAAGGCGGGAAGCTGACTTGGCGGACGTCGTTAACGGACGGCTGAGTTCCCCACGTTTTTAACGACCATGGAACGTTACTGCGTTTCATTCGGATGTCTACTAATATTTTGAGAGCACAGGCGTAGTTAGAAGCGCAACAGAATTCTCCCTTATAAAGCATAGTAATTACAGCAGTAGTATCTTTCACTGGTGCAGTCAGAATACAAACCATATCTTTGACAGCAATGGAGAGGAGTGGCAAAGGATTCGCTCGCCCTTGAACGTGAGGCTCAACCGACCGACGTCCGCAGTCGGCTACCTATCCAGCCAGGAGGCCGTGGCTGTGGACTTCGCTCACTCTCTCTACCGCCTGCAGTCTGCGTCCCCACAAGTCTTGCAGGAGCTGTTCTTCGGATACGCTGCAGAAAGTCGGTATCATGTACCCTACATAAAGTTGCTTGGATCCCCTGGGGACCCCCAGCTCCTATGCCCCCTCCCCCCCGCCCCCCCCCCTCCCCCAGTGTAAAAAGTTCTCTCCCTTGGCCTTCTCTGATCCTTGAGTGCCTGAGGGAGAGATCTGCTCTCAGCTCCTCCCCAGGGGTTGACCAGTGACTGAAAGCTTATTGTCACTATGCAACTGCCTTCAGTACTTGTACATGAAATTTTAGCTTTCTCTCTTTCTGGGAATCAATAAACACACTGGTACTATAATTTGGAAACTAGAGGTTTGTAGTTATTTATAATTTTAAAAAAATGCACACTGAGTTTCCTGAATGTTCTTAGAAGATTCAAAAGGAGACAACAGTTATACCTCCCCTACAGTTGTCCCTGTAACCACTACCCACCACTTAAAAGATTCAAAGTCTGGCAAGCTCAGTGTCGTCTGCAGGTATTGCTGTGGTGTGTTTCAACAAGAGACTGGGTTTCCTGTCGGCCCAGGGAGAGCCAAACGAAGAGGCTTTGAGGCTGCTGCAGTGCTACAAGGCCATCAACACGGCAGTGAGCGATTGCATGTTCGGCAAGCGTTTCCTGTACTTGTTCTTTCGGGATTCGTTCTACAGGAGGTACAGCGAAGCTCGGGCTGCCACGCTGAGGTGAGAAATCAAGCCTGTAAATGTTATCCATGTTATAGGGGGTATTTTACTTGAGAAGCGGCGCTGGCGTTAGTTTGAGTTTTATCCGTGTCACCTGAGGCGAACCTCACCTCTCCTTGCCTCGCGTTTGCAACGTGAAGACAGTTATGAAAAGCCCCACGTCATATTCTGATTATCAAGTGCCAGGATGCTGATTAATTTCTGCAATTTCACGTAGGAAGGGGCTGAAAGTACAGAAAACAACGGTGGCTAACTGTGGCTCTTGTACATTCCGTGTGAAACTGGATAGCCTACAGGCAATGGCATTACTCTGAGTTCTGTGTGTGCTGCCTTGGGTATCAGTTCATTTTGTCTGGACTGACTATGACGAGTTCTTCAATTGACAAACTGCTTTTGCGCCTACACGTGTAAGCTCAGAAATTGTTTCAGCATCACCGGTCAACAGATAGACGATCACTGAGTCTAAATCTTACACGACATTTGTAGAAAAGTGCACTCGCCATTTTGTTCAGCCACGCGGACACGTGTATCAAAGAGGCCATGTTGGAACTTGAGAAGATGAAAAGGGAGGGTACTCTGGAAGAGGACGAGCCTAACTTCCTGTTGTCGCTGTTGTCAGAGAAGACCTTTGATTACCTGGACGTCCTCGGTGTTGTGGACCAATTCATGACGGCTGGCTCAGATTCGGTAAGTAAAACATTTCTTATCAAAAGAAGCGGGGTTTTTTTCAGCTCAGGGGCAAAGAATGTTTCCTTCTCGTATGTGGCACCGTTCATTCGGGCCGATCGTCGGAGGGTTCTCTTCGGGTACTCCGGCTTCCTCCACCTCTGCTTTGGAAATATTTAGCCCACAATTTTTTTTTTTAAATAAATGCAATTCTAAATTCCGAAATTTAAATAGCTGAGCTGGCCCTGCGCACCACGTGATTGTAATGTGTCAGTTTATGTCCAGTGTGTGAGAGAATGCGTGTGATTCACGTGAGCGTGCGTGTTGGGGTCAGTTTGCAGCGCTTTGAGCCGATTCATGCAGCGCTTTGAGCCGATTCATGAAATTGGGTAAAGCGCCTATACAATACTCACTATTATTATTATTGTATTCAATGATTACATTTTAGCGTAACTCTAAGTGTGTGTGTGTGTGTGTGTGTGTGTGTGTGTGTGTGTGTGTGCGTGCGCGTGCGTGCCTGCGCGTGTGCGTGCGTGCGTGCGTGCGTGCGTGCGTGCGTGATGCAGACAGCGTGCGCATTGCAACTGCTGTTCCACGTGCTGGCCACCAACCCAGACAAACAGGAGAAGTTGGCGGCAGAAATTCTGGGGGAACTGGGTCCCCATGGCGCCCTCACTGCAGACGCCCTGAACAGGCTGACCTACATGAAGGCCGCTGTCAACGAGTCAATGAGGTACGTGTACCGTGATTGGGCAAAAGCGTCTCGACGCGCTAGGGATTTTGTAATAGTGACGGCGACCACGCACGAGTTGCACTGCGAATGGCCACTTGGCCGTAGGTACAGTCTGTTTCGTACGTCACTTCACTTGCAAGTGAATTGGGCGCCAGGAGCATGTATTGGCTCATATCGTAGCGACGACGCACTCCAAAATGGTTCATATTTTGTACACACCTATATGGTATCATGTTCTTGTCACCGTTATAAGCCTAGCTTGGTCTGTTAACTGTAAAAGACCTGCAGGGTGTCTCTTTAACTTTCGTTCAGGGGTAGTCCCCATCCTTAAGGTTCAATTGCTGACGAAAACGTGTATTACTGGGCGTTGCTGTGTGGCTGATACGATGATTTCAGGATTCATTATCCAGTACCGGCCGGACCCCGCAGAAAACTCCCTTTCGATACCGTGCTTAGCGGTTACCAGGTTCCAAAAGGGGTGAGTCAGCCACATGAAGGTTCTCCTCTCTGTGTGTGTGTGTGTGTGTGTGTGTGTGTGTGTGTGTGTGTGTGTGTGTGTGTGTGTGTGTGTGTGTGTGTCTGTCTGTCGTTTCTCTCTCGCTGTGAAGCTTTTTTCCGTGGACTAATTGTGACCACTTCTCAATGGTGTGTGTGTGTGTGTGTGTGTGTGTGTGTGTGTGTGTGTGTGTGTGTGTGTGTGTGTGTGTGTGTGTGTGTGTGTGTGTTGATTTGTTCGGAACACTCCAGCTGAATTTCCCCTAGAGGATAATAAAGTAATTTGATTTACATAATCAATACTCTTTTTATAAAAAAAAGTGCGTGCTTCTGTGTACGTCGGTGCGTCCGTGCGTGCTTGCATGCATGCATGCCGGCTTGCCCCCTCGCGCGCGTCATGGTCGTTGGTTCTAATTACACACTGTTCCTAATTCAAACGCACAACTCAAACACACCGTCACTCACGAAAGAACTTCTCATTCCAGACAAACGCAATAGCCAACAGTAGCCGAGTGGCCATCAGCCCCCTGTGTTACGACGAGCCTGCCCGGTACCTGCCCGAGCGATGGCTGCGGAAGGATGGGGGACAGAGGGACAGAGCCATTCCTCCCCTGGCGCACGTGCCTTTTGGGTTCGGACCCCGGATGTGCATCGGACGGCGTTTTGCTTTGCAGGAAATGTACCTGGCTGTCGTCAAGGCAAGTTTGAAAACGTTTCTTGGGAGTTCGTCTTGCATGCAGAAGAGGATTGAGTAGTAGTAACAGTGGTAGTGGTAGTGATAGTAGTAGTAGCAGTAGTGTGGGGCGGCAAATCAATAATAATAATGAATAATTTTTCAAGACCAGTGAAGCTTCTTATGCCTCGTTCATCGTTCGTCTTGTGTGCAGGTTCTGCAGGCATACCGGATAGGTCTCCAGGACAACGAAGGTCACCTGGAAACGACCTTCACCCCGTTCTGTGGTCCTGCTAAACCTGTGGCCTTCACGTTCACACCGCGACAATGACGATTTGACTTTTGATGGTGATCGCGCTGTATTCTTTATTTTTCAGACGTTTGAATTGTGGTGAGGACTGGTATTCCAAGCGTTGGAGGAAGAGTGTGTGTGTGTGTGTGGGGGGGGGGGGGGGGGGGTGTGGATGTAAGGTGTTTGTTTATTTACTTGCTTGCTTGCTTGCTTGAATGCAGAAGAAATAAATGTGTTACATACAGTTCGTATCTCTGCTTCACTTCATACAAAGGTCTGAAAAATCATCAAAAATGTACTCACACTCACACTCGCGCGCGCGCACGCACGCGCACACACACACACACACACACACACACACACACACACACACACACATATATATGCACACACACCAGGGGCGCCGGAACCGGGGGGGGGGCAGGGGGGCAGCTGCCCCCCCCCCTGTACCCAAGCAGGGGGGGGGGGCAAGTGTCTTTTTGCCCCCCCCCCCCTGGAAAATCAGGTGACTATGGCAAGAGGGGGGGCAAAGCCATGGTCTTGCCCCCCCCCCTTCCCCTACCTCTCCCCCTACCCCTCTTAGTGCTCTCTCCCTCATCCCACCCAACAGAGAACTTCTGTTTTTGCGGACCGAAGGCTGTCCGCTCCTCTGATTGCCCCCCCCCCCCCGCCCCCCCGCTTTTCACTTTTTTTCGGGCAACGTCCTGGTTCGTAAAGGTTTTTTGTCTACGCAGCATTTGATCGCCCCCCCCCCCCCCGCTTTTCACTTTCTACGGGCAACGTTCCCCCCTCCGAGATTCTGCCCCCCCTCCCCCCAACATCTTCCGGCGCCCCTGCACACACATACACACTCTGTTCCACCAAATTCCCTTTATTCCTTTATCATTTCACAAGTTACACGAGATCTATCACAGATAACTCCTACCAACCAACATCACACTGAAACATTTATGTTACAGATCTAATTGATGTGGCGCAAGCTCTGTACAAATCTAAGAAATCATAAATCGAATGCCGTAAAGATAAAGTGAGAAAAAAATAAAAATAGTCTGTACTATGCAACTGTTAATGGAACACAGCTGTTACCGTTCGCCCTATATTGGACTAGGGGCGAGAAAGTAAGACGCAGAAGGAGGTGGGGGGGGGGGGGGGGGGGGGGGGGGAGGGGAGGAGATGCAAATAGATTCTGTGCATACAAGTAGCAGCATCACCACCTAGCCTATTGAACAATTACGTAAACGTGTAAAATGTACAACACAAAATTATCGTGGAACTGCGAAAGGTGTTAGAGTTTCCTTTTCATTGTGGGTGGCGTTTACTTGTAATAGGACAAAGGTGTTAGAGTTTCCTTTTCATTGTGGGTGGCGTTTACTTTTAATAGGACAAAGGTGTTAGAGTTTCCTTTTCATTGTGGGTGGCGTTTACTTTTAATAGGACAAAGGTGTTAGAGTTTCCTTTTCATTGTGGGTGGCGTTTACTTTTAATAGGACAAAGGTGTTAGAGTTTCCTTTTCATTGTGGGTGGCGTTTACTTTTAATAGGACAAAGGTGTTAGAGTTTCCTTTTCATTGTGGGTGGCGTTTACTTTTAATAGGACAAAGGTGTTAGAGTTTCCTTTTCATTGTGGGTGGCGTTTACTTTTAATAGGACAAAGGTGTTAGAGTTTCCTTTTCATTGTGGGTGGCGTTTACTTTTAATAGGACAGCTGTCCAATACAAGGCAGGTTTTGCTGTACTCTGATATGACTTATACGATTTCAGACCAGTGGAATGTAAAAAGTGTCACGACTAGAGTTTCTGCTTTTTAGATCCGGTGTACTTTGGTGACGAGAAACACACATGACTATATATACTTCATGGGTCTGATGTACGGAACAAGACTGGACTCTAATTGAGACTTACAGCCGTCTATTGGTACTGGACTCTAAATGCTCGGGTCGTGAGTTCGAATCCCAGCTGGGGCCAGATATTTTGTGCTGGCCTTTCACTCGTTGCCCCGTCTTTGATATCACCCACACGTGGTGGAAAAGGACATTACGTGTAGTGTCACTTGCCCTAGTCTCCGCTTATGCATCTCGTACTACATCTCTTAGTCTCATTAATTAATTTTAAGTCAAGCGTAGTCTCAGCTTTGTGAAGCTTATGTCCTAGTCTCCCTCGAGACACGTTTTTCAAGCACTGAATTTTTTTTTAATAACAACGTGAGTCATGTAAAACAACAACAAGAAGGAAAAAGAAACCTCTTGCGCAGTACAAACGTGAACACACACACACTGAAAAAGCAAAGTTTTTTTTTTTTTTTTTTTTTTTGGGGGGGGGGGGGTGAAGTCTTTTGAGCTGGTTCACATTATCGACCTAACGATTTCGCAAAGACCACACCTGTACACATACATCTATTAGGTCTGGCAATAACATTGTTAAACACCGTGCGACTCCCATCACTTAATTTATACAATTTATGTACAGAAAATAATTATTTACAGACGACGTTCATCATCATCATCATCACAACAATCATCATCATCATCATCATATTAACAACAATTCTGATCCTCCGTCTTCTTCTTAAACCCCAAAACCTCAGCAAGAACACGGATTACTAGAACTAAGAACCAAGAGGGACCTTGGCTCTTGTCAGAACACAAAGGGTTTACCTAGCGGAGTTTTTCAACACCACTAGTACATGTAGTTCGTTACGCTTGTTGCATTGGCTACTTTGACAGTTATTATTAGTCATAGCTTAAAGGCCCGTTTTCCAGCGTATCTTAATCTAAGCTCACGAATCATTCGGGGCTCAACTGGAAGTGTCTAGCATCATTCCATTTGCTAACATTTCTTTTATGCTCACAGAGTTGTTTTGGTTTAAACAGGTTTATTGCAATACAAATTGCTCCAAGTAAACAAACAGTTACCGAGCATGAACACGCAGGGCTTATAATAATGCTCAGGGGTCGAACAAGTGCATGTTAACTGTATTGCAATGGCAGTAATTATAATAAATTAGAGCTAAGAGAGAGAGAGGAGGGGGGAGACAGAAAGAGGGGGGGGGGTCTAAGTGTACTCATCACAAAAAAAAAGCTGGGCTGCGCTAGGCTCTGTCAGTCAAGGAAGTAACATGTAACTAAAACCTAAAAAGAAAGTTGTTTTCGTGGTGTCTATCATGACGTCAGTTAGAACCTGCACAGTGACAGCGCCTGTAACATGCTGGCACTAAGCCAACAGAAGTGGACTGACTGCATGACGCTGAGCGCTCAAGTATCGTAACAACGGTCGTAGATTTTGAATGGCGACCGCTCGTTCAAAGTGTAAACAACATTGTACCGCATTAAGAGCTCTACCGATCATCAAGATAGAGTATTTTGAGTGTACGGACGCACTCACGAGCGAAACTGTCAAAAAAGGTAAGCTGGCTTAACAAAGATGGAACTGACCCGTATGCACTCCTACCAGTTCACTTCCTTCAATATCCGATTCCCGGCCTTTTCCTCGTCACAACGCCTTTGATATCACCCTTACGTGGTGGGAAAGGACGTCAAACTCCCGAACACCCACGCACCCACCCAACCAACCAACCACCCTCGAGCGTACGGGCACAGTCAGAAGCACGACTGTTCCAAAACAAAAACAAAAAAAAGTCTCCCTAAGCTTAGTAATCTTAGAAATTTCTGTGCTGGCTTTTTCATCGTTGCCCGTCTTTGATATCACCCGTATCGTCCAAAAAGGACGTTAAACTCCCCAACACCCACCCACCCACACCCTCAGAAATTTCGCCTTTAACCGAGAGTAAGCGAATCTTCTAAAGATCGCTCCCACGCCTCCCGATCTTCGCGGCGTCTGTTGGGACTACCCAGGAGCGGATCGAACTCGCCGGCAACGTTGGGTCTCAGCTCCCCGTTGGGCCCCACCTGAGCGTTCACGACCATGGCAGCGGCGCCACTTGGATCCCAAGGCTGCACGTGCCCACTGGCCATGAAGTCGAAGAGCACCACGCCAAGCAGGTGGATTATGCCGGCAGCCAGGAACAGCTCCTGCCACCTGTGCATTGTCTGGAGAACATAATAATAACAACTGAATATTGTATAGGCGCTTTACCCCATTTCTTGAATCGGCTCAAAGCGCCGCGAACTGAACCCAACACGCACGCTCACGTGAACCACACGCATTCTCTCACACACTGACTGGACATGAACACATTACAATCACGTGGTGCGAAGGGGCAGCTCAGCTATTGAAGTTTCGGAATTTAGAATTGCATTTCTTTTTCAAATTTTGTGGGCTGGATATTTCCAAAGCAGACGGGGAAGTCATGAAATGGAAGGGCCGTTCGTAGTTTAGATCAAATCAAATCGAAATGTTTTATAAATCTCCAAAGGGCAAATTGGATTCCATCGCAACATATTCAAATAATACGGATCACCGGTCCACGTAGCGTATTAGTTAGCGCTTCGGACCATGGACTGAATGACTCGGGTTCGACTCGCAGCCGAGGCAAACGGGATTTTTCTTAATTCGACGGCTCCTACCCAGAGCGGGCGTGTTATGGGCCCAATGGGGAGGCTGTTGCCACACAGTTGAGACTCACCCACTTCATGGGTGCGACTTTGATGGTACTTCCCTTGTTATGTGGATGATTACACGGTAGTTCCCGGGTCTGTTTCACGCCGGGATATTTATGACAGGAAGCGTGGAATGCGGCCCTGTCACGCAGTCACAAACCACATGGACCTCCATAGTATCATCATACCATCATCCTCATTCTCATCATTACGCATAATAAAAATTGCCTCAGCTTCCGAGCCCTCCGTGGATTCCATTCATTACCTGGGAGGAACACCTACCACTGCAGCATGCAACGGGGGAAGGGGGGAGAGAGACTGGAGGAGATATGGGAGGGAAAGGTTGTAGAATGGAAGAGCCTGTTAGCTACTCACGTGGTTACTGAGCTGCGAGGCGACTAGCGTGGAGATGACAGAGCCGATGGTTCCAATCCTGCCGATGCCTGTGATGACGGCCGCGTACTGAGGGGACAGGTCAAGCGGGTTTACCTGGTAACCTGCACGTGCAACGAGAAACAACTACGTGAAACATCAATTTCAGGTCTTGCATTGGATGCTAGAATTGCTCAAGACAAGGCAATCCGGACAGCGAGGTTTCAGCCGGTCTGCACTACTACTAGCACTGACTGGAGAGGACTAACCCAACCCTGCATGGCCCAGCAGAGGATCGAAGCAAGGACGGTGTATCGACAGCGCAATACCCTAACCACTCTTCTACGTGCCCATGGTGCTGAATGATAGATCGGATGAGTAACAGAAGAAAGACTGGACGCATCCGTCGACTGATCGATTGAAAAAATGAATAATAATAATAATTATGGGTACTTATGGGACGCCCTCCCTGTTGCGGGAGCTCAGGGCGCCTTACAATGAACACTCACTCATTCGCCCACGCACACAACATGCGTCCACACATACATTTACCTACGAACACATAATGTGCAGCATCATACGCGGGCTTGCCCCGGCTTCTACACACACACACACACACACACACACACACACACACACACACACACACACACACACACACACACACACACACACACGAGATGTGGCTACAGTTATTGGCTGAGGGCTGTGAAGCGGTGGGTTTTCAAATTTGTTTTGAACGATGGCTTTGCGTCTGCATATCTGATTGATGCTGGGAGATCGTTCCAAGAGCATGTCGGACCCTAGTATGAATAACTACCCCGACCAAAGGTGAATGAATGGTTGACTAACCAGCCCCCCCCCCCCCCTGTACCCAAGCAGGGGGGGCAAGAGTATCTTTTTGCCCCCCCCCCCCCTGGAAAATCAGGTGACTATGTCAAGAGGGGGGGCAAAGCCATGGTCTTGACCCCCCCTCCCTTCCCCTACCCCCCCCCCTTCCCCCTACCCCTCTTCCTGCTCTCTCCCTCATCCCACCTAACAGAGAACTCAGTTTAGCCGTTGCATGAAATATCAAAACGACTTGGCAGAAAGTCGTTTGGTAATCACTCCCCCCCCCCCCCACTTTTCACTTCCTTTGGGCAACGTCCTTCCTTTCAGTGGCTCCCTGGTTGGTAAAGGTTCTTGTCTACGCGGCATCTGATCGCCCCCCCCCCCCCCCCGCTTTTCACTTTCTTTGGGCAACGTCCTACCTTTCAGTGGCTCCCTGGTTCGTAAAGGTTTTTGTCTGCGCAGCATCTGAACGCATTCTCCCCCCCCCCTCCCCCCCGCTTTTCACTTTCTTAGGGAAACGCCCTTCCTTTCACTGGCTCACTGGTTCGGAAAGGTTTTTGTCTGTGCAGCATCTGAAGAACGCCGCCGCCCCCCCCCCCCCCCCACGCTTTTCACTTTCTCCGGGCAACGTCCTTCCTTTCACTGGCTCTGGCGTTCCCCCCCCCCCCCCCTGAGACTCTGTCCCCCCTCCCCCCAACATCTTCCGGCGCCACTGCTAACTGACTGACTGACTGCACGAATGAATGAATTGTTCTCCTACCTGATATTGCAAAGCCGCTCATGCCCACTCCGACACAGAGCAAAGCAAGTGCCGGGCGCCAGTCAGTGACGAAGTAGAGGCAACCGATACACACCGCCTCGGTGCCGAATCCGACAGTCTGCGCGAGTTTCCGGCCCAAAGTCTTGCCAAGAATGTTTTTTTCGATCAGCTTGTCCACCAGGAAGCCTCCAAATATCACCACCACCGTCATGATGATATTGGGCACAGCAGACAGGATTCCGATCTGCAGGAAAAACAATAATTCAGCTGACGATAGTGGCGGAGGTCTTAAGATAATCTGTCTGGAGGTGTGTCTATACCATTGCTGTGATCCTCTTCCTTTGAAGGGACTATCCCCGATGGCCCAATGGGTTCCTCACACTACAAGAGGAATGACTCGGCTTCCAAATCTGTCTTTAGGTTCCTATTGTTGTTGTTGTTGTTTCTTTCTTTCTTTCTTCCACCCCCCCCCACCCCCTCCAACCAACCCCCACTCTCTCTCTCTCTCTCTCTCTCTCTCACACACACACACACACACACACACACACACACACACACACACACACACACACACACACAACAACAACAACAACAACAACAACAAAGAATGTCTTCTAGGGCGGCCCGAGCTAGGGTCTAGGAATTCGTAGGCTCAAAGACTTGTCTCCCTTGTACACCTGATCTCCGCTAAAAGCCAGGGGAGAGAATCAGACACAATGAAAACGACTGACTTCAGGAAAATCACAAAAGTCTGTGTTCAAGTTATAATACTCACATCGCCCGTGTTGAGCGTGGAGAAAGAGTCTTTGAAATACTGGGGCTGTTGCGTTATCAGCATGGAGAAAATCAGGTTCCGACAGAATGCGCCGATAAACACAGCAAGCACCGGAAGTGAGGTCAGAATACTGCGCCATGGGATCGCACTCATCTGGAAACCGACATCACAGTGATTATTCATAACAGCGTTTGTGTTTGTGTTTTTGTTTTCATCGACAAAATCTTCTAACCCAACGTAATTTGATATGATACAGTTTAGTTTCAATCTAGATTCCAGCAAAAACGGCTGTGAGTACAGTTTTGCGTGCTTGGTGAACTACGAGGCCGGGAGCTCCAAAAATAGCGAGAATTGCAAAGACTGTTCTAGTTGCAGAAAATAAACGATTTCAGCGGATTTGTAGAGCTTCGTTTCATCAACTCTGACACCTGAATATCGAGATAATCTGACGGTTAAAACGTTTAGGTCGCTGGCTCACGAGTCAAGTAGGGACCACAGAGATTCCATTCTTACCACGTGGCGGTCTCCGGCTCTAACTCTGGGGCCTTGCTCCTGGAAGAGTCTCTCCTCTCTTTCCGACAGACAAGGATGGCAGTCCGGGTTGTCGTACACAAACAGCGTCCAGAGAATGAACCAGACGACTCCCAAACCTCCTGAAAACGAGAATGACTGATTATTACTAAAATGAATGGGTTTTTTGTTGTATTTTACTCCTGCTATGTCGCTCTCGCAGAGAAGACTCGGGATACAACAGGATACACCTCCAATACTTTATTAACAGAAGATGCGTGGAGAACAAATTCAAAGAGGAAGAAGAAGAACCCAGAATGCTCTGCAGGGCTGCTTATATACTAAACAGGTCAGATCTAGAACATTCCTCAACTTACTGGCAAGTACGGACTCTTTCCAAGGTTACGTAATCTACTGACGTTACTGTACCAGCATGTTCTTGGATGGTCTAGAAATTTCCATCGAAATGCAGTGGCTTTTCGCGAGCTCTACAACAGTTGTCAGGCTGTGTGTCGCCGGCTACCGTCAAAGGTCTAAAGGCTCGTTTCCATGCATCCGTTTTTGCTGACCGGCAACCGCATCCGGCAAACGGGCAAACCGGCAAACTAACGAACAAGTAAAGAAAAAGAACGACTGTACCCATGTTCCGTTCCGTCAATCCGTTAATCCGTTTATCTGCCCGTTTAACATGTCCGGCAATGGCGAACGGTTGCTCTTCCGTTCCAAAGCAAAAACGGATTGCCGTGCCGGGTGATGGGAGATAATTCTCGGAGAAAACTCTGTGCTATATTCTCCCGCCATTTTCATTTTTCAACATGAAGAATGGAAAATACGACGCCGGTGTCAAAGAGAAACTTATTAATATTGTGAGGCAACACCCCATGTTGTATGATGCAGCCGACGACAACTACAGCAACTAAAAACAAAACACCACCAAAACACCCTGTTGAACCACCCTTGATTGCACTGGCGCCATGCTTGCACACAAAAAAAGGAAAATATGGCGGGAAATCTATTGCACCTCCCAGTTGACGAACAGAGAGGCTGGCGGTATAAACGGTGAACATGGAAACAGACAGCCCGTCATACGGCAATCCGTTTTTCCAGCAAGTGACGGTTTGACGGATTGACGGATGTCTTTGCCGGTTACATGGAAACGGAACTTAAGTGTTTCTCAAACCCATGGTGTTTAGGGCCTTTTACCTAATGACGAGTTGGTCTGCAATGCTACTACCGCCGGGCTTGATCATGGCAGATCTGCAATGCTGCCACCTAACGGCTAAACCAGCTTCAGCTGGAAAGTTAAATGTGCGACCAGTTGGTACAGGTCCAGCACAAGTAAAGTACAGAATATGACAAACTGTTAGACTCGATGTAGGCAGTAATATTTTGACAGAATTCACAGGCAAGTGTTATGTTTCTACTATACAAATACACCTATTTTTTCTTTATTTCGTATTTTATCTTTCATATTTTAACAAAAACTTTCCATCAAGAATTAAAATGTTGACATTTTCAGGGGCGCCGGAACCGGGGGGGGCAGGGGGGGGGGGCAGGTGCCCCCCCCTGTACCCAAGCATGGGGGGCAAGAGTGTCTTTTTGCCCCCCCTGGAAAATCAGGTGACTATGGCAAGAGGGGGGGCAAAGCCATGGTCTTGTCCCCCCCCCCTTCCCCTACCTCTCCCCCTACCCCTCTTAGTGCTCTCTCCCTCATCGCACCCAACAGAGAACTTCTGTTTTTGCGGACCGAAGACTGTCCGCTCCTCTGATTGCCTCCCCCCCCCCCCCCCCCCCGCTTTTCACTTTTTTCGGGCAACGTCCTGGTTCGTAAAGGTTTTTTTTGTCTACGCAGCATTTGATCGCCCCCCCCCCCCCCCCCCGCTTTTCACTTTCTTCGGGCAACGTTCCCCCGTCCGAGATTCTGCCCCCCCTCCCCCCAACATCTTCCGGCGCCCCTGATTTTATACAAAGCATAGTTACTCAGTGTTTCCCGTTCCGTACATGTGCCCAGTTTGCGTGCAAATTTCTTTTGTTTACCTTAAAGAATGACAAATACAATTAAATTTAAAGTTTTTCTCATCTGATTTTGTCCCACATATGTTTAACTTATAAAGTCTAAAATGGTTTCCAAAAGTATCATTCAATCTCGTATTCATCCTACATTTCAATGGACTGCTCAAAAACATAAGCCTCCTTCAACTGAGAGTGTAAAGGTTTTCAAAAGCATCATCAAACCTACATACATTCATCCTAAATTTCAATGCACTGTCATCCCACGGATTGTCAGCCCTAGCGTAAATAATAATAATAATAATACATGTAATAATACGGCGCCTATCCCCGGCGAACGAGCTCTAGGCGCCTTACAATCTAAATCCGAACTGAAAAAAAAATTCTCTCAATGTACACTACGTAAGAACAGCTAAAAAAGTAAAAGAGCACACACACACACACACACACACACACACACACACACACACACACACACACACACACACACACACACACCACAACTGAGCAGAAATGACAAAGGATAGGCAGAGACAATTAAAAACCAAGAACAAGTACCAGTGATACCCCCCCCCCCAAAAAAAAAAAAAAAAAAACAAACAAACAAACAAACAAACAAACAAACAAACAAAACAAATTCGATTGTCCTTACCGTAAATAAAGAAGATGCTGTCCCAGCTGACCTTACAGACACACAGCCCAGTTACAACCATGCCCACAGCAGGACTGAGGTAGGCACCTGCAACACAAAAACTTGATCAAAATGTGCATTACGGTAAAATCCGAATTAAGGAAACGGCTGGAGAGCTGGGTTGGCGGGGAAAGCGTGGAGTAGACGTGTAAACTTATCTTGTAGTGTGTGTGTGTGTGTGTGTGTGCGTGCGTGCGTGCGTGCGTGTGTGCGTGCGTGTGTGTGTGTGCCGTGTCTGTGTCTGTGTGTGTGTAAGAGAGACAGACAGACAGAGAGGGAGGGTGGATGGGTGGGTGTTTGGGAGTTTAACGTCCTTTTCCTCCACATAAGGGCAAGAAAAAGGCCAGCACAAATATTTGGCCCCAGCCGGGATTCGAACTCACGACCCGAGCATTGAGAGTCCAACGCTCTCCCATTCGGCCATCCCTACTCCCATAGAGAGAGAGAGAGAGAGAGAGAGAGACAATGACAATGACAATGACACTTCATTTTTCAAGGATGTAAGATTAGGTACGGCGTCCTTTCTTCTATCTTGTCCTTGCTACATTCTACTACACTCTCTCTCTCTCTCTCTCTCTCTCTCCCCCCAAATCAAGTTCAAGCGGATGGTAAAAAGAAAAACGTTGAGAGACGTATTAGTGCAGGCTCACACCTATACAGAATGGATACGACATCATGTCTATGGAGATCTATAACATTTAAGCCTAAGTATAAGCTGCACAGATCATTTGAGATTTAGTGGAACAATGATGCCAACCAGAGAGAGAGAGAGAGTCAAAAACAAGCTCAGTCAGATGTCGTCAGAATGGGGTCATTGAACGATGAAGTTTTTAATAGTCGTTGCTCGACTGATCAAGAACCGAAGGGATAAGAAATCGATTGAATATATGAACATTAAATATCAAAAAGCCAAACCGTACCAGCGTACGCGATAGTCAGCAAGCGACTCTTTTCAGTGCGTGGTGCCCATGCGGAGATCACACCGGCCATGGCAGGCACAGACCCTCCCTGTCACACACACACACACACACACACACACACACACACACACACACACACACACACACACACACACACACACAAAATAATGAATTCATGCCTGTACTGACACTCGTAATAGTCTAAGCTTTGAATGTTATACACTGACGTGTACTCGCCCTGCGAACGATAACTGCAACGGCCCAAACCTTTTCTTTAGGCTCGTCATGCAAACAAGAAGCACGGAACATTTCATAGAAAGACTTTTCAACATACAGAATATATAAGTATCAACTACAAACATACATTACGAATATCAATGAACAACTCGTCAACAATATATGCAAAACCAGATCAAAAGCTCTCTCCGAACAATGAGTCTGACTCTCTCTCTCTCTCTCTCTCCCCCCCCCCCCAAAGCCACCCACCCACCCACACACACACACCCACCCACACACACACACACACACACACACACACACACACACACACATTCACACACACACACACACACACACACACACACACACACACACACACACACACACACACACACACACACACACTGACACACATACAAGCACTCACACATCTTCAGCTTACCTCCACAAGACCCTGCAGCGTCCTGATGAGGTAGACAAAACCATAATGTACCTTGGCCAGGAAAGGCAGCACAATGAACATCACACTGCTCGACAAGATCATCCAGCTGCATACTCTGCACAAGTACGGTGAAGTCATTACTATTCAATTTGAACTCCGCGGAAAAAATATGTATCGTTCAGTAAAGGTAATGTCAACGTAGTGAAGTGTGTCCGAGTGTGAGTTTTGAAGACAAAATGTTCATTACCTCACACACACCACAGACACAGACACACACACACACAACACACAGACACACACAGACACAACACACACACACACACACACACACACACACACACACACACACACAAAACACACACACACACACACACACACACACACACACACACACACACACACACACACACACACACACACACACTACATACACGAGGTAATTTTGCAGCGGTATCTATGACCGAACCTTAAGTGCGCTGAGAGCTGTGTGCAATGGGTGCACACACACACACACACACACACACACACACACACACACACACACCCTCGGCACTTTTGCCTGCACACACACACACCCTCGGCGCTTTTGCCTGCTACCTTGTGATATGCACGCGTACCCTATACTTTAGGCCGGGGGCGTCCCGTTCTTATGATAACTGATGTTTTGGTTGCTTCGTTAACACTGACTTTTTAGCGGAGAACCGTGCCGCCAGTATACCGCCCGGGATCTGGGTGACGAGACTGCCAGCAAAGTAAGCCACCCACATCAGGTACACCCGCTCCTGATCCCAGTCCGCGTGCCAGTCACGTGACGTGCCCACCACCGTACACTGCACACAGTCCAGTGTTATGTTATGTTATGTTATGTTATGTTATGTTATGTTATGTTATGTTATGTTATGTTATGTTATGTTAAAATTACTGCAGTAAGGGTAGTACTGGGGTTGTGATGGGACTATTCCTGAAACCCCACACTGAACTGGCTGTACTTTTTTCTACGCCGACAGGAGTTTCTGTTTTGCTAAGGTGTAATCCGTATTTGCCCCAGTGTAATTAAAAAAAAACAACAACAACAAAAATTTGCTGGTTACATTCATGTGGTGTGTGTGTGTGTGTGTGTGTGTGTGTGTGTGTGTGTGTGTGTGTGTGTGTGTGTGTGTGTGTGTGTGTGTGTGTGTGTGTGTGTGTGTGTGTGTGTGTGTGTGTGTGTGTGTGTTTCAACCAAAGTCCTTACGGAGTCGTAAAGAGCTATGTCTGAGGTCTAAACCCCGCATTACCTGTGTAATGTGGAAGGACGTTTGGACATAAAGTAGCGGCAACAACTGATAGGCGCTTCAATTTTTTAAAAAATTACATTGGGGTAAATACGAATTACACCTTAGCAAAACAGAAACTCTTTTTTTTTTTTTTTTTTTTTTTTTTTTTTTTTTTTTTTTTTAGCGACTTGGTCGTATCCACGTGTAGTACAGGTATGAAAGTGTTAGGCCAAAGGAAAGCATATTTCTCTACTACTGGAATTCGCAAAGTCACGAAAATGGTCGCAATGGCCAAACGAAACATTTATTCACTTGGCAAACAGCCTTGGGGCTTTATAAGTGGCAGTTCTCCCCCCCTCAGAACTCGAACACAGAGACTTTATAACACCATCAATATAGTCACTCACGTTAAAGAGAAGGCCCTTGTCAGCATTCGTGTCGTTCTTGGCATGCGCTATGTGTGTGAGGACGAGCGAGAACACAGTCCGGAATCCAACGTTGAGGAGAAGACCCATGAAACCCAGCAGCGACACCAGGTAGCGCTGCGCGCAGCATCCACACATACACATCCTGATTCAGTTGTCGTCACGTCAGTCGTCGACCCTGTGGACGAAGTTTTCAGTGTCTCCGTGAATCTCAGACCGGGGCAACCAGTCAGTGAAGCACGGGTTTCTCAGTGCCCCGTCTTTTAGTACCACCCATACGTGGTGGAAAAGGGCGTTAAACTGCCAAAGCACCCACCCACCATTTATGATTATGTGTATCCTGTTTGGCTGTTTGACGTTTCTCAGTTTCTGTCAACAAGGACGGAAAGACAAAATTGTCACAGTGACCGGCGATGTGCGTAAACCGACATTCGCTTGACCCAGGACACTTTCCGTAGCACCATGGATTTTGTGACCACCTCTGCCGTCTTACCATTTGCCGGTAAAGCTTTTCACTGAAGCTTTTCACGCAGCGACCGAAGTATAAAATCTGAACTTCCCTGTGGTTGTTTCGCACAAGTGCAAATGTCCTTAGTAAAGGCCTTGTCAAACGTAGACTGGTGCCTGCGATGCACCCGCTAGTGTATTTCGCTAGGGTTGCGGTCATACGTTGCAACACACTTTGGCTACCAGCTGCACCGCCGACCCGGCGCTCCAACACACAAAGCGGCGACTTGCTGGCGTGGCGAGGAAAAACTAGGACCGTGCTCTATTCACTAGCGTCACAGCGGCGTCTGCGGGGAGTGCCCGCTACAAGCGGATTTAATTGGCTCTGAGGGCATTTCTCCGCTGGTAGGCCTGCAGAAGCGCAGCGTGTGAGGGCCCTTTGAAGAAGGCAGATGCAATAGCTCGCCCATTTCGGTACAGATTGTAAGTGATATTTTCCCCAGACTTTGGTGCTGTCGAAAAATTGACGTGCATTTAACACTAAAAGAAACTAGAGCTCTATTTCTAAGATTCCTAGGAGACTTTTGTATTGGAAAAAAAATTGAGCTTGTGATTGCACCTGTACGATCAAAAGAGGTCATCTTCATGATTAGTACAGCTCTGAATGCTATACAATGTCGTCTCCGGGCTGTGCAAGCGGGCGAAAAATTAATTCAAATTCTCCTACTCAGAGGTTGGTTGTGGCCGCAACACTACAGCTGACTACCGGCTAAACTCTTGACATTCGCGTCGCAGCGTGAGACCTTCAATACCAGGCTGTGAGAAGCTGTCACTGTGCAGGTGTCTAAGTTGTACCACATCAGACATGGTTCGGGTAACCCATGAGTGATCGGGGAAGTCACATCCTGGATTACAGGAGAGGGTAACCATGACTACATCAGACACTATCGGAACAGCTCAGAACGATTTGTGAGAATAGAACTGCTGAAGATGTGCCTTTAAATGTTAAAAAAAATATACCAATGGTCGTTTGTACTTACAACTTATCGTCGCCAGGGACGGTCACTGAGAAGCCAGAGAACACTTGGATGTATGTGAAAAATACTTCACTTGTCACTTGTCGAGAAACAAAGCAGGTGTACTGTGGAATTTCCACAGAAGCCGTCCTCAGAGTTGAAATTCAATACATGTATTAAACTTCACAATCCCAGGCCGGTTTCGTAGCCGGCCAGCACTTGGTAAACAGCCGTACGCTCAGGCGAAACAGCAACTGAAATTGTGACCCAGCTGGCCTTCTGCTGAACGATTCGCCGCGTTTTCGGAAAGGAAAGGGGATTTCTCAGAGCGCGAATCCCGAAAATATTTGTGCCTCTGCGGTTTCCCGAAAAAGTTCATCCATTCAGCTGACACGGCGCGCGTGACTGTGCCGTGTGGTGGGTTTATGCCAAACAGCGCCGACGAGCGCCGAAGTGTTATTATTTCACATCCCGAACGCCAGAAGTGACTTGTTAACTGGGTCATCGTGACAATAGATCATCGGACGCACTTTCTTCCGGGACAGATCAAGATCCTTGTTCTACGAGTCATTATTCAGTTCAGAAATGAGTAGCACAGAAATAACTGGATCACACTGTCGAAGACTTCAATTTAAAACCGTAATTCACCTTTGATTCAGTGTGTATTGCGGTGTACAGAACTCACCGGACAAACGACCTGAACTGTGACAAAATTAACAGTTACGGTTTATTTTGCATGTGCTCGGCACTTTACTGATCATCAGCAAAACCTCATCAAGCTGGCGCCAGATTTGCCAAAGTCCATAAATCAGTTAGTAAATGTATTCTGGCAAATCAGTCATCAACGGTTGCCTGGTTGGTCGGTTGAGGGTTTCACGTCTTTTTCCACCTCAGTCACACGGCGGGAAAAAGATTGCGGGGCAACGAGGACAAATCAAGCACAAATATTTGGCCCCGGCCCGGCCTGGAATCAAACTTACTACCCGAACATTGATTGAAAGTCCAATGCTCTATCTGCTCGGCTCCCCCCTATGGATTACTAAATTAAGTTTTTGGCCTCTCATTGTAGACACAGACGATAAGTAAACACATTAGCTCGTGAAGTTCAGAAGCACGAACGAACTCAGTTTCGTTTCCGTTCCGATTTGATCAAGCTCTGTCGCTGTAAAGGGCCGGGATTTTTTGTGGTGTACCGCCAACGATTTATATAACAGTGGTTATAACAATACTATTCTTATTACTACGAATATTTGGTTCCGTCTGCAAAACTCTAATGAAGCGAAGCAAAACGTTGGTGCTTCTAAATCATTATTAATTTGGCTTTTTCTTTTTTTTTAATGTAATGGCGTGTGTAGGGAGTGAGACCGTGAGAAGCGAACGGACAACACCAAGACACATTCCTATGACCTTTTTATTAATGTATACTTCAATTGGCAATAAACTTATCTGTATCCATATCTGTATCTGTATGTAAAGTGCGCCATCATCATGCTAAGTGAAATCGTATATAACTCCAACATGTTTGTACTCACAGTTTGGTCTGCACCCGGCGAAGATGAGCAGTATGTAGATGAACAGCACTAAAGAGTCGCTCATATTTATTGTCAATCAGCGGATGTTTAGCGTTACTAATCAACGGAAGGCTGTATTTGACAGTGAACGGGATGTAGATCAGTGACGAACGGGGGCGGGGAGAAACTGCCGGGTCCTCTACTTACGGATAAAGACGCGTGGGTCAGGTCGTCGCCTTACTGAGAAGTATTGAAATGTATGGAATATGATGATCATGCAATACAGTATGTG
The DNA here is from genome assembly GCA_018292915.2 of Batillaria attramentaria. Lineage (NCBI taxonomy): Eukaryota > Metazoa > Mollusca > Gastropoda > Batillariidae > Batillaria > Batillaria attramentaria. Next base: position 1,566,180 of record JACVVK020000102.1, on the reverse strand, counting down.
CAGCGGCTATATAGTACAAACATTCTCTCTCTCTCTCTCTCTCTCTCTCTCTCTCTCTCTCTCTCTCCCCCCCCCCCCCCCCCCGGCATCGTTGCCCCGTCTTTGGTATCACCCGTGTGTGGTGGAAAAGGACGTTAAACTCCCAAACACCCACCCGCTCACCCTCTCTCTCTCTCTCACACACACACACACACACACACACACACACACACACGTTGCACATTTGCTTTCTCAATCTCGTTACCAGTGTGCGTGAGAGAGAGAGAGAGAGAGAGGCGGGGGTAGAGAGGGGAAGGGTGGAGGGAGCGCATGATAAACAAGGAAGCGACAGTTTGGCCACGCACTGTATACTGAGCCTGCAACACTGACACTAGTAATCATGCACTACGGCGTGATAGGAATCTCCAGCTCTACTTTCCGATGTTTCCGGGAATCAAGGATTTCCTTCACTGTCACCCGTGGCCCGGGGCATGAGGACACAGAACAGGGAAGGCGGATTTTTCCAAAGCTACTCCCACGTCATCCAGCGACCACCTCAGTACAGGACAGCTAGTATACGGATCCTCATAAACCAAAGAGTGCTGACATCGCACTGTCAGTGTTACTGGCCACGCAAGTGACCTTCGACCCACTCGATCCGTTCACTGAGTTCCAGGAGAGAGGGATGCTTGTATGGATGACGAGTCAGTGTAGGTACTGACTGACATAACAGTACGCGCTCTCAGTGAGGTACGGCAAGTCAAAACAGCCGTCAGTCCCGAGTTAGTACGCGTACTAAATAAATAATACGCGTACTATATCCACCGATCCTCAGCCGTGCTTCATTCCTACCACGTGACATATGTTTCACTGTTACTGCGCAAACTGCAGCTTAGGCGGCTCTGATAACAATGAATAGATTATGAATAGAATTATAAGCTCTGTCCTATCCAATCGCAGCATGCTAGGCCTAGTTACTAGTTAGGTTCCATTTTAACGCGGACGTTCATAAACACGTGAGACAGAAGTTTTGTTGTTGTTGTTTTTGTTATCCCATTTCAGTATGGTCAGTGTGACACTGACTCCGAAACCGCCGTTTCTTCCGCTTCACAGTCGCCGGCATTTTTTTTGATAGGTCAGTACTGGTAAGCAAACAATAGTTTTGAATTTGTGTGACATCAGGCAAACGTCGCTTTTCTTAAGTAAAGTATTCAAGTTTTCAGACCCATGATGAATTTGAACGTTGTACAGTCAGCATAAATGCTTCAGGGTAGAAAGGGTGAAGGCTATTTTTTATTTTTTTTACTATTATTATTTTTCAATATTATTTTGAGCCCGTGCAGTGACCCGTCTTAATTGCCCTCAAGGGAGAAAAAAAATTCTTGAATTGAATTGAATTGAATTGAATTAGACTGGATTGGATTGGATTGAACTGGATTGGATTGGATTGGATTGGATTGGATTGAACTGGATTGGATTGGATTGGATTGAATTATTTGTACACGGACTACTGCTGGTCCAGTCAGTCCCATACAGCCGCAAGGCAAATACGAAGCGTGATTTTGTTCACTTCTATTCAAAATACTTTATTCATCCTGCAAGGCAGTCCCGGGTATAATTGGACAGGATTCAAACGGAGCGATAATTGGTTGGCTGGTTATTTTTTTTATTTTTTTTACTGTTGTCCTTTTCCAGCACGTGACCATCCGAAAGCCAGGGCAAAGGCCTGTCTAGTGGTTAAGCGACTTCGTCACCAGTGCAAGAAATCAGGTTCGAGTCCCACTCGGGGCGAAGAATTTTTCCTTCTCGTACGTGGCTCCGTTCATTCGGGCCGACCGTCGGGGGTTCTCTCCGGGTACTCCTCCCCCTCCCCCTCGCCCCCCCCCCCCCCCCTGCTTTGGAAACGTTCAGCCCGCAAAATTCAAAAATAAATGCACTTCTAAATATTCCGAAACTTAAATTGCTGAGCTGACTTTTCGCACCACGTAATTTGTAATGTGTTTAGTCCAGTGTGTGAGAGAATGCCTGTGATTCACGTGAGCGTGCGTGTTGAGTTTAGTTCGCGGCGCTTTGAACCAGATATTTGGGATAAAGCGCGTATATTAATGAGATTATTATTATTGTTATTATTATTATTAAAGAGGAAAGAGCCAGCCGGAATTCAAACCCAAGACCCGAGCACTGACAATCCAACATTCCACCAGCTCGGCTAAACTGACACGCGGAGTATGGTAGAGACTTCTCCTCGGCGCACATATCCATCTCTGCTGAAATGCTCACGGCGCCGCAGGGCTGAAGGACGAAGCAGTGAAAGCCTGCTGCCGTTAAGCGCTACTTTGTGTGCAAACCTCCACCCTGCTATTCACTCTGGTGCGTGCGACAGTATTTCTGTTTACCACGCCACCGGCCACAGCCTACTCTTCTTCGAAAGATGAACGTGGGATTTTTAGCGTGCACACTTGATGTTTGTGCGTGCGTGTGTACACGAAGGCGAGACAGGCACCGCAAACGAGTCTGCACATGGATTAGACTCGATATGGGAAGGAAAAATCCCACCATATTCCTGCCCACCGGGGACTCGAACCCGGCAGCTCAGGATCCGAAGTCGGATGCCTTAACCACTAGACCAAATCCCCTGTCAATGACATAACAATGACATAACAATAAAACAAACAAGGCTGGTGTAAACACTCGCCCCTGTCCTCCATAAAAAACACCCTCACTTCTGTACAACCCAGTGGAGCGTGACGACTGCAGACAAACGCCCCAGTCAGACACGCATAATCACAAACGTCACGGTAACATGTGACGCGAGCCAGGTTTTTTCCTTGTACATGTAGTACAGCTTGTGAAGGAGTCAAAAAAAAGAAAAAAAGACCTGTTTGGTGACGTGATTGTGTAAGTGGTGTTAACTGGCTGTCACACTATGTTATTATTTCATTCAGATGTGTCACTGGGCGTTGACAGTGTGTGTGTGTGTGTGTGTGTGTGTGTGTGTGTGTGTGTGTGTGTGTGTGTGTGTGTGTGTGTGTGTGTGTATGTGTGTGTGTTTGAGAGAGAGAGAGAGAGAGAGAGAGATGATGATGATGAAACTTTATTACACAAGGATTGAGATATAGGTTCACGAGAACCTGTCTGACAATCTGTCCTTGCTAAACTACAACAACATAAGATTATAAAAACACGAAGGAGAAAGAGAAAAAGGCCAAATCAAAACACAAAACAAACAGAGAGAGAGAGAGAGAGAGAGAACGAATGAACGAACGAAACTTTATTTCACAAGGATAAAAGATTAGGTGCGCAGACCTTTTTTCGATCTTGTCCTTGTTAAACTATAAAAAAACTAAGAAAACTGCAATTATTTCTTAAAACACACACACACACACACACACACACACACACACACACACACACACACACACACACACACACCGGCACACACACACACACACACACACACACACACACACACACACACACACACACAGAGTAGATACAGTAGAAACAAGAAAAGCACGACATCAATGAATTTGTCAAATGCTAAATAAAGTACGGAGAGAGAGAGAGAGGGAGGGAGAGACAGACAGACAGACAGAGACAGAGACAGAGATTCAGACCGAGGCACAGAGAGAGAGAGAGAGAGAGTGGTGAGGGGGGGAGGGGGCTTTCGCGAAGAAAAAAAACAGAAACATAAAAGGTAATGCGTTTCTCGTGGATGCCTGTGGATTAGCATATTCCCAGAAACGTTCTTCTTTGCCCTGGAGCCTTGTCCGAGTCAACAGCGCAGTGACAATTTCATGTACCTGTCGCCGGCCTCCTGTGCGAATTCGCTATGACTCACTGGCTTCATTTCTCGAGAACCGGGATGGCACAGACGGGTTGACTTCAAACCAGGACTGTGAAGTGTCAAGCGAAGTTCAATCAGCTGTACACAATGACGAAGCATCCTTTTGACTTTTGTGTCAAGGGTAAATGCAGATCCAATGAGCCGTGCCTATTAATTTTAGTGACATGTCCATCATGCGTAGCCTACTTATAAAGTGACATCTTTCTATCTCTCACGTGGTGGGTGGATGGCTCAGTGTTTGAGGGTTTAACGTCTTTTTTCCACCACGTATGCTATCTCTGTCGGGAAACCGAATATTAGTGCGTTAGACTGTCAATGTTTCGGGTCGTGGGTTCGGATCCCAATACCGCGGTTGCCGGTTACGCAGAGTCGGGTGCTCTCCATCGCCGGAGACGCAAACGGTCCCCCATGATGTGGGCTATGCATGCGATGGCGAGCAACGTGAGCGTTTCGACCGGCAAAGATGTTCGCGATAAAATTAAATCAATGAAAGTTCCTGAACTGAAAAAAATATCTGAAAGACAGGGGCGTGCGTTTTAGTGGCTACACAAAAGCGCAGCTTATCACTTTAGCCCTTGAAGCAGATCGGCAGTCGCTTCAACCGAGAGACTCGGTCTTGCCACGCGGAGAAGTTCTGCCTTCGAATCGCTTTTATCCACAAATTTCTGAGTCTCGGCTCTGAAACTTTTGAAGGAAAGGGCTCAAACTGAACGATCTCACCATTAGGTAAGACCATCTCTGGAAATTTCTCCAGCTTATCTGATTTTCTCGAGCCATTTCAAGTTGGCAGCCGATCGCAACGCAGTGGTAGTGCGGCATCGTGTGTGACTCGAGCAGCCCACATGCCGAGTCTATCAAGCCCAGTCTCGGTCCAAAACCGCGCACGTTCACGCATGTTCACGCGCTATAACGAGAATCGGCAACCGCAGCATTGGGAGCCAAACGTGTGTGCTGGCTGTATTCTCGTTAGCCCGTCGTTGATTCCCCCCCCCCCTCCCCCCACCACCACCCCTGGTGGAAAAGGGCCCCAAAACAACAAACCAATTTCTCTCTCTCTCTCTCTCCATCAACCCAATGTTTTCTTTTTTATTATTATCTATTATCTCTTGCGGGAAATTGTAAGGGGGACGTACGTTAGCCCGTCGTTGATATCCCCCCCCCCCCCCGCCCCCGGGGGTAGAGAAGGACACCAAAACAACCAGCCATCTCTCTCTCTCTCTCTCTCTTTCTCTCTTCAACTCAACGTTCTCTTTATTATTATTATTTATTATCTCTTGACGGAAATTGTATAAAATTACGAAAACGATATCACATGAAAAGCAACATTATAAAAAGTGTCATCAAGACTGGTATCATAAGAATCGTTAAAATGAAATGAATACTCTCTCTCTAGCTGATGACTCGTTGCATACACAGCACTGGACCGCGCACAACTGCAGCAATCCTACATATAATTAATTAAAATGACAAAATATATAATATTTATCTTACACCCAGAAACAAGCTTACAACGATACAGTATTTATCTCATCCGACAATGACGGTTGTAAGAGCACATGCATTGTAAGTCGGTAGTGAGAGGCCACATGGACTGGTAGATTATCAAGATTTAAAAAAATATATATATTAGGAGAGGCCACAGGGACTGGTAGATTATCAAGATTTAAATAATATATATTTTATATATATTAGGAGAAGAGACTTGGGGTTTGCGATGGGCATATGACACTTAACAATACAATTGTAATTTGTAAATCTTGACAATGCCTGTGTGAGAGGCTAAAGCTGACAATTAATATTCCAGGAAGAGCATTTTCTTTGGGACTCGCGGCCCGGCGGCCGTGATGTCACAAGTCATACTTCTGTAAATAGAATAAACAACCTGGCCGCACGCCAATGACGCCTCAGTGTGGCCCTGGCCTAAAAAAAAAAGAAAAAAGTACAGGCCTAGCTCTGATTGCACGACTTGACACATCTAACAAGTTTTTGTGTACTCAAATTTCACGTATTCCACGGGACAGTTTGTTGTGGTTGTTGTTGCTGGTGGATTTCTGTTCTTTTCTGTAGCCTATGTTGGACACACACATTGCGGTTGTAGGTTCACACAGGTTGTTTACTGTTTAGGCTTCAAATCAGTTGAAGTGAGATCAGAGTGGGTTCCGTCCGGGCGGTAGTGACTAAGCTGTCAGCCGTCTGAGTCAGTACATCTCATCTGCACAGGTCAGTGTCGGCCTAGCACTGTCTATACTAAATCCGCCTCTCTTTCTGTCTCAAAATAGGCAGGGTTTTCCAACGACCTCACACCTCCATACCGACCGGCCTGCTCACCACCACCACCACCAACACCACCATCACCACCATTACCGTCCCGTTTGTTCGTCTTCCCCGCGATCCGAAACTTCACTTCCGGTAAACTTTGCACCGTCGCTCCCTTTCCCGGATATCCGGTCTGTGCGATGGAGCGGTCGCCGAAACTTCCGGGATCACTCATGCTCCATCTGAAACCAGGATTACATGACGATCCGTGCTGAAGCTCCATCCAGCTCGCCCGGTGCTTTCTGCTACTGCTCTTGCCAACGTTGGCGTGGTTGCAGCTGTCGTCTCCGCCGTCCTCTAGGCCGCGCGTGAGGAGCAGGGCCAGTTTGCGGCGGGGGAGCAGATCAGGGTTGTGAAGCAGAGTGTAGGCCAGGTGCCAACGCCGCGATGCTCTGGAGTTGGTGCCAGCTGAGAGAGACACAGTGAAAAACAGCAATTTGGTAATTGAAGCGGCTCAGCTCTAAGCATATACAGCTAGGCTTTTAAGGATGAAGACTACCCTTGCACGAAAGCAATGAGACCTCTTGACATTAGGTCTAAACAATATACACAAACCATGCACATGCTGAAAACAGAAAAACGTGTGGATGGTCCCATGCATATCATAACGATGGACAATGGACGAATCATCAAAATCGGGCTGACATACTGAGCGCCGAAATTATCGTTTCAGTTGCTCTTTCCAAGCTCTCCCCCTTTGCACACGTATTCCCCATCCTTAAAGTGACTGTCGGAGCGCAGAATAAGCATCGTCCGTCCAAAATCTTTTTTTATTTTTATTTTATTAAAGCACAGCCGTTGTAGATTTTACATAAGGCAAACTCTTTTGGAACAGGTGTGCTCGTGAGTGCGCCTACACCGTTGGAAATCTGTCTCTGGGTCATGCGCGGCTGGCACAAGAGCTGGCAGACGACAGAAGAATGAAGGGGTGAGTGGTCGCTACACTGTATTAGCACTGCCCCCCCCCCCCCCCCCGGAATATTGAAACGTGAAATTTACTGTACACACGAGTCTTTAGCTGCTGGATTTTTGTGATTTTTTTTTTTTTAATGTGCGTGAATTTTAAAGCATTTCTAGGGTGTCGTGTGCAGGATCATGTTTCATAGGAATATAGCGTTTTCTTTGAAATCCGCATCTATAGTGTGTAGCCAAAGACAGCAACTGGTGCTGGAACGTACTTCTGCTGGGTTCCGTCAGACAACCGATGCCGAGTCCCTCCTTGTCCGTCGCCTTGCACGTCAGCCGGAGAAGCACGGCGCAGAATGTCCGCATGGTGGGGTTGTTGTGGGCGTTGTCCACCAGCAACGTTCCCACGTACGCCATGTAACCTGCAAACAACGAGCACGACGTTTTCAAAGTCAACGAGGCTCGCATCAGACGTGTATAGCCAAACTGAGAGGTGTGACGCAGAGCGTGTATAATTGAAATTATGCATGTGTGCAGAACACGCAGAGGCAAAGTTAGTTAGTTACTTAGTTATTCAGGGCTTAACGCCGGCAGAGGCAAAGAAGTACATCAACTGATCAAGATTATGTCTTCCTACAATATAACGTATGTGCTAACTAAACTAAGTTCTCGGTGTGATGCTTTGGGATTCCATTGGCAGTAACCTCCCTTAGCCAACAGAATAAACCTGAGCAAAACAGACTTCCAAATTTTGCCGAAATCGTGACCGAAAATTACCCGACAATCTTAAATGATTTTTGTCAAATAGTGCACACGTATTCTTCAAAAACAAGAATAAGCATGACTGAAGGCCGTATTTCTCTTTCTTTGGCGATTACACTGCACTAGAGGATATAAGCATGAAGTTTTGCGAGAGGCATTTTCCGTGTACGGAATAGTGGCTTTAGAACGTCAAGAATGGCCATTGTGATTGAGCAGCCTGGTCATACTCGTTCATATACACTGCATAGTAGTCTGCAGCACGCAACCTGCCCCATGTATGCCCAATATCCAAGCTTGGCGTCACCGTATCTGCGTGATCACTGACCTGGATCGAACGTCTCAAAGCCCCGCATGAGGAGACAGCGGTCCAGCCGACCCAGGAAGATGACCCCAAGCACGAAGCTCTTCAGCGTCCTCAGCAAGGCCGACGCCAGTCCTACCACCAGGTTGTTGAACACGAGGAAGTAGCTCACCACTTCGTACACACGCCTGGTGAATAAGAATTGTGCAAAATGTACAGTGAGAAGGCTGCTTCTGTTTCTTCTCACTCAAAAGGTACAGCATGTCGAAGCAGTAACTACCCACCACGTAGACACGCCAGGTGAATAAAAATTGTGCAAAATGTACAGTGACAATGCTGCGAAACTTCTGCCTCTGCTCACTCAAAAGGGACAGCATGTCAAGGAAGTAACACACCACCTAGTATACACGCCTTGTGAATAAAAATTGTGCAAAATGTACAGTGGGATTGCTGCGAAGCTTCTGCTTACCCAAAAGGAACAGCATGTCGAGGAAGTAACTCACCACTTCGTACACACGCCTGGTAAATAAAAATTGTGCAAACTAAACTGTACAATGAGAATGCTGCGTAGCTTCTGCTTCTGCTCGCCCAAAAATTACAGCATGTCAAGGATGTAGCTCACCACCAAGAAGACACGCCTGATGAATGGAAATTGCGCAAAGCTTCTGCATCTGCTTTTTCAACAGGAACAGAGCAACATTCTACGAGGTTTTGCCAGCGGATGCCTTCCTAATGCCTTTGATATCTTCGACATTGTATAAAGCCCCAAATCACGAAGCCTGGGAACGTCTACAATTTTGCCTCGACATGTGCAGCTCTTTATACTGCATTTTATATTGTGTTGCTTTTGCTGGCATTTGATTAAAACAATTTGTTTTAATCATACATTCAATGTAATAACCACAAAGCGTATTAGTGGGTGGTTTAACCATCGTTTAGAATATTTTCCGTGGCAATATGCAAAATGGGCGGCACAGGCACACACACACACACACACACACACACACACACACACACACACACACACACACACACACACACACACACACACACACACACACCAATCAGCGCCGATTAGCTTTAATTCGGTTCGGCATCTGATGAGCAGGAATTAATTAAGATTGACTCCGTTAGTTTAAAGGCAGTGACCGCGTTCGCACTTTTTTTCCTCGGGGGCCGCGCGTTCGGCGAAACAGACCAGTTAATTTGTTAGTTATTCAGGGCTTTACACCGCGCAGGCTACAAAGACTATTTGCGAAACAGACCAAAACCTAGAACAGAAGACACTGCCGTAAAATACTTTTAGCCCTTATCTGCTCACTAGATTAAAACAACAACAACAACAAAACGTTTTCCAGCCTGCACATAGGTAGCCTGTCCATACCTGTTGTCGATGTTTAGCGGCGGTGCACGGTCGGTCTTGTTGATTTTAGGTTGCATGAGGAACATTTTCACCAGCAGCACTTGCAAGTAAAATACCACCACTGTTGTGGCTGGCACGCTAAAGAACACAAAATACAAATGCTCTGATCTTTCACTAATTCAGTGTACAAAATTTGTCAAGGAAATAAATGGCTCTAAATAGTTCTGAGCGCGCTCTCTCTCTCTCTCTCCCCCCCCCCTCTCTCTCTCTGGTGGCACTGAAGAATGCATGAATCAGTCTTTTAAGCGGGAATCTTACTTTTGATCCTTGCAATATCCTTTTACACAGCCAGTCAACCTTAAAGTCATCAGAGAACTATTTTTTGTTCTGTTTTTTTGTTGTTGTTTTTTTTTGTTTTTGTTTTTTTAACACACATTTCACGTTAACACAAGTACAGTACAAACAATATACAATACAATGCGGGTGTGCATACGATAACTATCCTGTACACACACTCACCCATGCTCGCACACATGCCCACATACACACATAATTATATTTCTCTTTAGCTGACGCAAGTACAATACAAACACAATATACAATACAGAGCACATGTGCATATGTAGACATTTCGCACAATCTTCTTCAAATTATAAATATATTGTACACACGCGCACGCACACGCACGACCACACCCCCCCCCCCCCCCCCCCCCCCCCCCCCCCCCCCCACACACACACCCGTCCACAAACCCCTGGAACATTCTACATGACTAAGTCGGTGTACAAAAGCCAGTCTTGAGTAATTTTTTTTTTTTTTTTTTTGGATTTCGCCCACAACAGCATAGATGTATACTTCAATGGTATATCTATCCTTTAGCAGTAGCACAAAGAGGACTATTAACCATTTTAATTCCAATAACCCTTGCGTTCCGCGTTAACTTGACTCACCTCAGCGTTTGTGCTAAAGATTGCAGCGCGGACGACAATAGGCCCAAGCGATCCAGGCCGTAGATAAGGTAAGCAATCATAGCGGCGATGAAAAACACGGCTAAAAACATAACCAGCAACCCTGCACAAACGAGTTGACAAGAAAGTAATCTTTAGAAATTTGCCTCAGAATTGATGTAAAGAATTTTTTCAGAATTTCTAAAATGCCTTTAACTCATTGTTTTTCCTCCAGAATTTGCAAAATGCCTTTAACTCAATTTTTTTTCCAGAATTTGCAAAATGCCTTTAACTCTTTTTTTTTCCTTCAGAATTTGAAAAATGCCTTTAACTCATTTCCAACCAAGTAAGTTTGGGGTTGTGTATCAGTGGCCTCACCAAAAAATAAATAAATAAATAAATAAAATAAAATAAAATAAAATAAAATTTAAAAAAAAGATTCAAAGTTGCCTTAGTGAGAGTGTTGCACTTTGATTATACTCGTGTTTGCTGCGGTAAGAGCCGTCAAGGAACCGCTAATCTTGCCTGTTTTTCACATGCAGGGCCAAAACCGAAAAAGAGCCAAAAACGTGGGATACTCAAGGCACTTTTTTTCCCCTTCTTCTTTAACGTACGTCCCCATTCTTGTTTTACTGAATGTTTTGCTGCCCATGTGAGGTTCTCAGTGATGTCAATGGGCGAATTCGCGTACTCAAATGGCAAAGGTGCTGCCACAAGAAAAGACTCCTTACCCCAAACGATGTAAGCCAGCTGGTAGCCCGGCAGTCTCAGGCTTCTCACCTTCACACACACACACACACACACACACACACACACACACACACACACACACACACACACACACACACACACACACACACACATCATGAGTACACACACACATCATGAGTACACACACACACACACACACACACACACACACACACACACACACATCATGAGTACACACACACACACACACACACACACACACACACACACACACACACACACACACACACACACACACACCACTGATGTGTAGAATTCTAGTGACAGAACAGCAAATCACGTGCGGGGAAAAAAAACAGCTAAAAAAACTTCACTAATTTGATCTAAAGATTTTAACGTAAATAAATATATCCTTGAAAGAGAAGGAAACAGACACACAGACATATACTGAGACTGACAGACAGACAGACAGACAGACAGACAGACAGACAGACAGGGAGTTACCACAAGTTCTTGCGGTGAACCGGCATTGTGCATGACGTCAAGTTTATATCCCTTGTAAATTCGGATCATGTAGTTCCTACACACAAAGAAACAAATGATTAGAAATAAATATGTTTCCCCATGGCATAGCAGCGCGTGGTTATAAATTTTATTTTTTTCTTGAGAGGCTATATGGACAGGCAAATATACATTTCTGATGATGTGCATCATGTGCAAACAAGCAGCGACAATGGTATGGTATGGTATGGTATGGTATGGTATGGTATGGTATGGTATGGTAGACTTCTCCTCGGCGCACATATCCATCTCTGCTGAAATGCTCACGGCGCCGCAGGGCTGGAGGACGAAGCAGTGAAAGCCTGCTGCCGTTAAACGCTACTTTGTGTGCAAACCTCCACCCTGCTATTCACTCTGGTGCGTGCGACAGTATTTCTGTTTACCACGCCACCGGCCACAGCCTACTCTTCTTCGAAAGATGAACGTGGGATTTTTAGCGTGCACACTTGATGTATGTGCGTGCGTGTGTACACGAAGGCGAGACAGGCACCGTAAACGAGTCTGCACATGGATTAGACTCGATATGGGAAGGGAAAATCCCACCATATTCCTGCCCACTGGGGACTCGAACCCGGCAGCTCAGGATCCGAAGTCGGATGCCTTAACCACTAGACCAAATCCCCTGTTTAACACATTTCCTTCTGCGCACGAATACCCCACGTTTTGGGCTTGTTTTTTGTTGTTGGTTTTTTTCTCTCCTTTTTTTCGGTTTTGGCCCTGTATGCAAAAATCAAGCAAGACTAACGGTTCCTTGACAGCTCTTATTTGATTATAATCAAAGTGCAACACTCCCGCCAAGCAAAATTTAAATCCATGCATATATAAATTAATTATAATTAAAATAAATAAATAATTAAAAATGAGGTGCACAACCCCAAACTTTTTTTTCTGCCACATCTCTTTGCCGGCTTCAGTGATGTTCCTCCCTGGTAATGGGTGGAATCCACGGAGGGCTCGGAAGTTGGGGCAATTTTTATTATGCATGATGATGGAGATGAGGATGATGGTAAGATGAGGCTATGGAGGTCCGTGTGGTTTGGGACTGCGGGACAAGCCGTATTCCACGCTTCCTGTCATAAATATCCCGGCATTTACCAGGCCCGGGAAGTAAGACACCTGCAGTGCCGGCCGTGTAATCATCCACATGACACCATAAGACGTGTCCTACCAAGGGAAGCACCCCCAAAGTCGCACCCGTAAAGTGGGTGAATCTCGGCTGTGTGGCAACAGCCTCCCCCATTGGGCCCATAGCCGACCTAGGTAGAAAAAATCCCGCTTGCCTCGGCTGGGACTCGAACCCGGGTCTCCCGGTCCATAGTCCGAAGTGCTAACCACATGCACTACACTACGGGGGCCGGTCACAACCCCAAACTTATTTGGTAGGAACTGAGTTAAACCAAAAGCCCGTGACTCGCTGTGTGATTAGTCCTGCGGTCACTGTGGTCATGTACATATATCCACGGGATGTAGGGTAGGGTCGGTGGGTGTTTGGGAGTTTAACGTCCTTTTTTCACCACGTCTGAGTGATATCAACGATGGGGCAACCAGAAAAGGCCAGCACAAATATTTGGCCCACGCCGGGATTCCGGGGAACTCACGACCCGAGCATTGAAAGTCCAACGCTCTACCATTCGGCTATCCCGGCTTCCCCCCCACGGGGTGTAGTCAAAATGGACGCTAGTGTTTCCGGTGCCACTCCGCTTCAAAAGTATGGTATAGTATGGTAGACTTCTCCTCGGCGCACATATAATATCCATCTCTGCTGAAATGCTCACAGCGCCGCAGGGCTGGAGGACGAAGCAGTGAAAGCCTGCTGCCGCTAAGCGCTACTTTATGTGCAAACCTCCACCCTGCTATTCACTCTGGTGCGTGCGATAGTATTTCTGTTTACCACGACACCGGCCACAGCCTACTCTTCTTCGTAAGATGAACGTCAGTGGGATTTTTAGCGTGCGCACTTGATGTATGTGCGTGCGTGTGTACACGAAGGCGAGACAGGCACCGTAAACGAGTCCGCGCATGGATTTGACTCGATATGCCATATGGTAAGGAAACATCCCACCACATTCCTGCCCACGGGGGACTCGAACTAGGCAGCTGAGGATCCGAAGTCGGATGCCTTAACCACTGGACCAAATCCCCTGTAGCACCGCCAGGACAGAGTGTTCCGAAGCAGTAGCACCAAGTGCTTCCATTTTCAAACCTGTGTAGCACTGATCTGGTGTTTCCAGCGGACTTCGATCTGCCAATGTGAAACTGAGAAAGGGTCCGTATATCTATATGACAACCGCTTTCACTAATGCGTTATTAATTACAACGCAAATACGTGTGCGTGTTCATATTTGAAATAGGGCTGCAAAACAAAGCCTGTAGCTCCTCTAGAAACGAACAAGGAGGAACGGCCCCGTCCTACAAAGTTGTTTCTCCAAACTTCATTTTATTTTGTCTTTGTAGTTATTGTTGCCGGTTCTCCCCTCTCCAAGTTCTACCAATGACACTAGATCCTCTACGACCTCGACCGATTAGCCACGTGACTCGGGGTGGGGCCGGGTGGGGGAAGAAGGGAGGGAGAGAGAGAGGGGCAGAGAGAGAGGGTGGGTAAGTGGGTGGGTGGGTGTTTAGGAGTTTAACATCCTTTTCCCCCACATAAGGGTGATATCAAAGACGGGGCAACGAGAAAAAGGCCGGCACAAATATTTGGCCCCAGCGGCCAGGATTCGAACTCTCGGCCTAAGCATTGAAAGTCCAACGCTCTACCATTCGGCCACCCTGGCTCCCCAGAGAGAGAGAGAGAGAGAGAGAGAGACGTCAGTTCCGTGATCTAAACATTTGACGTCAGCCTCAGGCAGGTCGTCATACAGAGAGAGAGAGAGATGACGTCAATTCCGTGAAGTAAACTTTCGACGTCAGCCTCTAGCACTGAGATCGTCTGAGGATGCTTGTCTTGTGATTTCCCTGTTGGCTTTGTGACTTCTCCGACTGAATTATTTTTCACATGAAATCTGGAAGATCTAGAGGGCTGATGAAATGTCGGAAGCAGTGGCGATACTTGCAGATTTTGTCTGTGAACCAAACATTTGACGTCAGCCTCACGCTGCTCGTCTGACAGATGATACTTCTACATATCTTGTGATTTCCTTGTTGCTTTTGTGACTTCCGTGACTGAATTAATTTTGACATAAAATTTGGAAGATCTAGAGAGCTGATGAAACGTGGACTTAAGTGCCTTGGTTTGTACTTACGAAATTGCAAAATTTGAACTTTTTTGACCGGCGCTTCTCGCAGAAACGTGAAAAATGTGTTCATCTAAAAGCTCTGCTATTCTTAATACTAAAGCTATAATAGTGCAGCAGTTCATGTCATATGTGCAGTTGGCTCAAGTGACAAAAATACCGGAATGATGAGTAATTTGGAGGAGTCTTTTCATAGATATTTGGCCTTATATGCAAACCACCCCTACCTCGGAAATATTTTTCTTACACAAAACCTGTCAGAGCTACATAGCTGTGCTACGAAAACAGGCAGTATAATTGTATGATCTTCCCAATTTCAGAAAATGAAGCCATTTGAACATTTTTTTCGAAAAGATTCGTAACATGACCGATTTTCAAAAATCGGCGATAACTCTTTTGAAAATGCAGTAGGCTAAAAATCTTGAAAAATAGGTCTGGAGAAGGTGAATTCCCATTTTATCTCAAAGTAAAAAGGCCTCCAACGAGGTGGTTTAGGAGATAGCCATCATTACATTCGTCCACACACACACACACACACACACACACACACACACACACACACACACACACACACACACACACACACACACGTCATTCCCGCCAAAAAGAACGCAGCAGCAAAGTGTGCACGTAAGGTGTCTATGACGCAGATTTCGTTACGTCACTGTGTGCGTGAAAGTAAGTATTGTGTGGAGAAACGTCACAGTCTTGTTTTGTATCACTGAAACTTGCTGCTGCGCGTAGCAAAATCTGCCCCGTCTCATAAAAGTTGTTTCTCTATAAGCTTAGAGAAACAACTTAAAAAAGAAGAAGTGCACAGTCGTTCCTACCGGTTAAATGAAAGATCAGGCTTTGGCGCATCCAGGGTCAAGGTTAGTTTGGCCAGTAAATGCCTGCAGGCGAACATGGCAAATGACGTCATTGTTTCTATTTTTAGAGCAAACGACACCAACCGATCTTTTTAATTTAAAAAAAAAGTTTTTATCAAAACATTTACGCGCGGAAAGAAATCATCGCCCAAACTTTTGAAGCGAAGCACCACTGGAAATACTCGGCGTCCATTTTGACCACACCATTGTGATAATCTGGATGGAAAGGTAAGCCTGAATACCACGACGCTCTCCGCCAGTTTGCGCAGCTGATCCACTGACTGTTCTTCCCGATTTGCCGGGATAGTATACGTCAAGCAGACCTGCCAGGTGTTCCCCTTGAGCCGGATATACCGGCAATTTGACATTTCCCGCCATGAGAAAA